>JAQIYD010000191.1:0-10812 GCA_034699565.1 Anurida granulata
GTTAGTCGGCGGTTTTAGAAATTATCGCCTCAGTGTCCCGATTCACCACACCGTCCCTAATCACCCCATTCTACGGTTCTCAAAAATGCTTAAAATTTTATTGCCGTAAATCTCCTAATAGAAGCCTTCTATTTATTTTCGGACCTCTGACCCCCGGCTTCTAATGGAGACCGGCTTTTAATAGGGACCGGCTTCCTATTGCAAATTAACTTTATTTGCATCAAATCAAGAATTAACAAATGCCAAAAAACAGCACTGAAATCTTAAAAATGAATGACCCATTTGATCAATATTTCTCTTCGAATTTCAACTTCATTCTCATATACGGATTCACTGCTGCCGGATGGGATGTCCGACTGATCATTAGTGTCACTGTCGTCAATTACCACCTCATTGTGATAATCTAATCTGACCTAAACTAACCGAAAGGGTCATTCGAAATTTCATCAGAATCTCGTAATGTTGAAGAGAAAATTCGAAATTTTATAAATTGTAACTTTTTTTGTTGATGATATCACCCTTGACTTTCGACTTTCGTCCTATCACGGGTGGGTCCTATGAGGTGGGGTGGTGGTCCAGTAAAGCAAGTTGGCAGGAAGTTCAGAGGGTGAACATGGAAGGGTTTTTCTGCTGGACATTGAACGAGCTTGGGCCCTACCACTACTCCGCCTTTGGCAAGAGTTAGGGACAACGTCTTACGCATACTCGTCCCAGTGTGCCCTCCACAAGGTTATCCCCAACCTGACCCAACTCACACCCCTTGCGTTGTTTGCCGTCTTTTGTCCCACGCCAATTCGGGCTTAACGTGTGTGGGAAAACCCAATGGGAAAACCGCACACATGGGACTATACCGGTACTAGTTTGCTAGGCTAGTTCAAGGAAAGACACTGGATCGGAAAACTGGAGGATCAACTGCCACCCAACCGATACCATTAGTCTTAGCGCATTGCTTTGCTTAAGAGACCCATTGAGAGTGGGGCCTCCATGCCATCCTGGCCGGATAAAGAAAATTGCAACTTTGAAAAAATTAAGATTATCAAAAAATAAAATTTTATAAAAAAAATTTGAAATTTTCAAAAAATGTGAGATTTTGAAAAACATCTTTTTGAATAATGATCCAAATTCGGGTTTTGATCAACTTATAGTAATTATCATAGTGATTATCATAGTAAATAATTTGGAACTTCAGTTTGAATTTAGCAGCAATGCACAATATCACAAAGGAATCATAGTTTCTTGCGTTTAGTTAAATAAAGACCCCCGGCTTCCATTAGAGACTCGGCTTTTAATAGGAAATGACTTCAATTAGGAAATTTACGTTAGCCTTATTCGTCGGGTAAAGGCGTATTTCCTTGCTCTCCTATTTACACAGTTTATTTGTGAGCGTCTGTTAAAGATCAATCTCCAAATCCAAAACAGCGGAAAGAGAGTAACTATAGGATGTCCAAAACAAGAGGAAGCTAACGAAGTCTGGAAAATTTGAACGATGAGCAAAAAAACGGATTAAATTTCTTGAAAAAGTGGTTAGCTATTGAGAATAGAGAAAAACTAAGGATTTGAGAAAATGAGTATTGAAAATGATATTGGTGTTGTGCAGCACTGAATCAAAAAATCAAAAGTGCAAATAAAAGACTTGACGAACTGGAAAACAAGGATTAGTTCAACAATAACCTGTTGTTTGGCACCCCATGGAGCCTCCTTTGAGAAGAAAATTCCCTTCAATAAAAATCACCAAAACAAAATTTATAAAACGTTACATTAAATTAAATATTTACATTAAAATCGATAATCCTGCATCAAATTGAAATAAAAACTTTCGAAAGTGACTGCTGATTATCAATGGAAAAATGGTATATTTTCTTCATCTTTATATTGATAATCAGCAGTCACTTTCGAAAGTTTTTATTTGAATTTGATGCAGGATTATCAATTTCAATGTAAAATATCGAAACAAGCATGGACTTAGGAAGAAGATGTTCAACAACAAAATAATACAATATAAAAAAATAAATAGTAATTGTTAAATTGTAAAAACAAGCAACTAAGCAAAAGAAAAACAATTTATTTAGTTTTTTTAATTATGGCGCAATTATTAAAATCGTGCCCATCTATGATGAGATGAGGGTGTCTGGGTGAAGGGTCGACTCACATGGGCCTGATCCCCGTGGTCAGTCTCATATAAAAAATAGGGGCTAGTATGTTTGGGATTTTAAGCAGATTCCACGATTCCAGTAAATTCAAGAAAAATCGCGTAGATTTTAATGAAACAATACATTTCAAAAAATGATATTGAGCCAGCATTTTCCAACTCAGTTTTGGAATTCAGTATTAGAGAAATGTGACTTTTGTGGTACATACTTGCGCGGATTATACACGAGTTCGAATTATACAATAAACATTTTCTGGTCATGAAAACTTGGGATTATGCGTAGGTGCTGATTATCTAAGAGGGCGGATAACACGCGAGGAATTAGGGTGACACTACAACGAAAAACGTTTGAAAATCTTTTGTCCCAAAGTCGTTCTAATTAGTACCAAACGAACGTTGGCCAAGTCAGCCATTGCTAGAGTTCGCCAGAAATCCTTACCAAGATTTTTTTAAGAATCAGAAGGGGGCATATTTAACTAATGAATTTGTTAATTTTTAGGTTATGTTTGGCTATTCTAGGTTATGTTAGCTTAGCCAAGAAGAGTAGGATAATGAACTCACCGTGGGTGTCACAGCTGGGTTCCTGCCCGCATTTTTTAGTCCTAAACTGCTACGAACTTCGTCAAGGTCACCAAACTTATTCGACCAACCAGTAAAGCGTTGTTTGTCAGGTGTGTAGTAGTAAATTACGACCATTAGCCTGTCATAGAGGACTTCACCAGCTACCCCAAATCCCTTCACATCCTTTGAGAGAATCTATAACATTTCATTTTCTCATATTACTTGATCAAAGTTCCTCAATCCCCGCAACTCCTTACCTCTCCACGGCTTGTAGCCTGTTTAGTGTCTAGTTCTCCTATTTGAATAAATTCCAAATTCTGAGCACGCCACTTGTTGTAGTTCATAACGAGCGTTGGCACTTCGCCACTATCGTTAGCCGCTTTAAACTCCAAATCGATTAATTCCTCCAACTCGGTTTTCACTTTAGCTTGCAACCACTGTGGACCGTTTGCCTTTTCTTCTTTACACAGGTTGATGAGCTTGTAAATGGCACTAAAATTCTCACCAATGAGATATCCAGACTTCGAATCCCAGTAAGACTGCCTCAATAACTCGAGAGCCACCGCACTTGCCAAAAAATTGAACTGTAGAAATATGAATTTAATATAGCAAGAAAATGAAAAATTGTTGATATTACGACCCACTTTTCTTTGTTATAATAAAGTTTTGGCAATAACGTTTTCAATTAAGGATCAATAAATTTAAGTATTAAAAAAACTTAAATTACATTTGTTTTTCCGGTCCAGTCAAATATACCATCGTTTGAAAAACTATTATCTTGAAATACACCGTCCAACGAACTTTCAATTTCAGTAATAGCACTGGATGAACTTGTTTTATAGCTTTGCCAAGCGTTTTGGACCTTATCAGTATCTGCAATAGTGATTCGATGAATGTCAAAACATAAATATTTCAAAGAGGCAAATGGAACGCATTTAAAAAGCGGAATTTCTCCTAATATCATACGTTACTGTTGAAAATCTGGCGTGCTGAAAATTGAAATAGAATCCAAGGTTTGCTGACGATTTTTGCAAACATTTCAGGTTAATAAGTTAGTTTATACAACTCAATGAGCATTAGCTTTTTATGCAAAATAAACAATTATGTGCTCCCGTTTTGCGTACAAATTAATGTTGGCTTCACCGTCAGGTTTGGAAAAATTATGTGGCGCACTCAAATCGAGCCAATCATTATTAATTAAAACTGAATTAGTTTACATTAAGCGGTAAAAATACTTCATGGCTGTATTCCTTTTCTTTAGTTTTGGATATTTGTGTTACCATGGTATTTTCAGGCAGAATTTGTAACTAATTTTTTATTCTTTTTGTGTGCAATTGTAACAGAGCGCAAGAATCAACTATGACTTTTGGAAAAATTGGTTTCATTTCAGAATGCACTAACTCGCACGCTATTTAGGAAGCCAATGGGACAATAGGGGCCTTACGATATGATTGGGTGAGTACCAGTTTTGTTAACATCAGTCCAAACGATCCCAACTCATAATTAGGTGTCTCAGCTGTAAAACTATATATTAGCTCTGTGTATCTATTAAGTTTAGTGTGGTGGTTATTTACCAGACATTGGGATTCCTCTCAATTCCCCAGTTGTACATCCATCAGTATCAGTTGTACACAGAATCGAACCCGCAAAATCAAATATTTTGGCATCTTTGTCTTGTCGATTCATGCTGTTCCCAATGCCCACATTACTTAGTTGCACGTCGTATTGGCGAACCCCACCGTCGTGGACGTGTTTGAAACCGTTTAGCTACAAAGAGGGGATTTAATTTAACCTATACTATTTATTTTTTTTTGCAAAAAAATTTGTACTCACAAACTTTTTGCTGAGCATAAGAATAGTCTTGAGGCTAAAATGGCCGTCACATATTTCAAGGAGTTTCTCAATGTCGCATCCCAGAAGATCCATGATGATCAAATTCCACGTCTCCCCACCATGTACCCAGTTGTGTTCAAAGCAATGAATTTTTGGCAATGCAACTAAAGATTCAGTTTAGACATCATTTAGTTTGGCATTTCTATGTCAATTGGTCGTCATGCCATACCATTTTCCCCCATTTTTCTGTACAGGTCACGTTCCCAATCCAGACTTTCGTCTGTTTCTTTGGCGTTTACCTGAATATAAAACAGATGAAATTTAATAAAAAATATTGACTTCCTGAGAGTTGTAAATTTGGTTTAGTTTGATGGTTTTTCTGGATAACAAGCCAGAATCTTCAAACATAAATATTTGAAAATTACAATCTCTAAAAAAATTCAAAATAAAAATCTTTAGTATAAAGATGGAATTAATATATAACTTAATTATTATATGACGTATATAGATTGCGTGTTATTGTGAAGATGTTTTCGCTTTGGTTTAGGTCCAAAATCCCCTAAAATACAAATTATCTGAATCACTTTTAAGTAAAAAAATAGGATTGGATTTTCATAGATATGATCTTTTTGAGAATATTTTTAGAGACTTCTATTTAGAGAATTTTAAATAAGAGACTATGACATGAAAATAAAACAAAAACGGCAACAATTTCCGTAACATGAACCAATTGGTTCGAGCACTACATAAAAATTTAAAGAATGACCTTTTTTACAGCAACATATATGTTCTCCTTTAGGTCTTGACCTGTACAAAAGGAATTAGGTAACATCACGAGAGCATAAGTAGTACCGCTAAGTTTTTTTGTTTTGAAAACATTGCACTCACCCAAATAGATGTCCCCATTCCCAAGACTTGGCCCAAATAAATACGAATGTCCGTTTTTACCAGTAAATTCAATCCAAGGCTTACCATCAGCAGCAGGCTAAAATGGTAGAAAAGAGACTACTTTGAAATGTAAACGTTCTAGTATGTTTAGGAGCGCAGCATTAAAAATTTACGAGAATTTATAATTCTGCTATAAATGCATAAATGGAGATTGGCTAACCTTAACATATTCGTAGGTGTAGGATATTTGCATCTCGTCCATGTTCCTTTTCCGATAAATTAACTTAGTTAGTTCGGCAGATAAATGAGATGAAAAAGAAGGAGTGGTGTCGCTCGGAAGAGTCGGCACGCCTCCAATCTGTACAATTCCAAACGAAATGAACAGGCAACAGATGACGATGAACTTGCTCATACTTGGGGATACTGTAGAGACTAATCGAATTCGATTTGTGCTAATAATTCCCGTTCGATAAGTGAAGGAGATGAGAACTACTCCTGGGGGAGAACTTGGATCGGCATTTATAGGAAATTTACCAATCTGTCTCCCTTCATGAAATTGAATGATAGGAAATCGTCATTGGGAAATTTGCCATGTAAAACATCCCACCACAAAAACTTGAAATTTAATTCATAGCAATCCCGTCTTCTCTACTACTGGTGCCCCGCCACAGGTGAACGTTACTTAAAACATTCCAAAGTACAAACCTTGTTCTACTTCAAAGCAAGCGCT
Organism: Anurida granulata; assembly: GCA_034699565.1. NCBI lineage: Eukaryota > Metazoa > Arthropoda > Collembola > Poduromorpha > Neanuridae > Anurida > Anurida granulata. The sequence continues at coordinate 6,162 of JAQIYD010000191.1, forward strand.
GGAATTCCTCATCTCTAGTTATGCACCATTAATGCCCCCAGAGGGGACATTAATGACGTCATCAATTGTCTGCCCATTTTCACATATAGTTACACGAAGCTTAATTTTTAACAAAGACTTCCCGCCACTAATGTTTGACAAAAAATTTTAATTTGTGATTTTTTTTTCAAGATCACGTCCTTGATTTTATTTCCTATCTGACACGGGTGGTTGTAACATCGGTAATTTTGAAAAACAAAAAAATCCAAAATTTTAATGCCCTTTTCAAATTGAAAATGCCCTTTAATGCACTAATAATGAAATACAATATATGATTAATTAAATAGTTAGAAAGATAAACTTTAGACAAGCACGTATTTTACTGCATCAATCAAATCTATTAATTTGACACCTCGAACTGTTCTGATTTTATTGAAAAAGTTTCTAAAACAAATTTGCCATTCAAATGGCACTGCTCTAATAAGCGCGCGTACGTCATTTGGTCCAGACTCAGTATTTTTGGTTCGACATCCACTTCGGACATATAAAAAACGGGCGGACGCTTGTCATTGCATAAACTTCACACTTTTGCTATATTTATTGGGGTTATTCAAAAAAACCAAAAAAAGTTAGTGACGACAGAGTAACCGAGGATCCCTCACCCCAACCTTCAAAAATCGGCATCATTTCCATGATTCCCTAACTCCCTTACGCCAATGTCGTCAAAAGCGAATGGTGCCTAGTTAAAGATTTATAATTTATTGACAGTTGAATTTGTTGTCCCGAAACCCCTCTTCGTGAAAACTTTACGGACCACATGGCTCAATATTGTCAGGTATACGAATAATTATTCGTATTATTTACGTGATTCTTTGAAGAATCACGTTAATCAGTAGAGCAAATAGCGCATACCATGTGACTGACTTTGGGGTTGGAAGTTACTAAAACTGAACCATCTTCGAACCTATAATCTGTTAGAAATAAGCTTGCAGCCTGGGATTAAAAGACTCTTCAATTCAAACACAGAAAATATTGTATTGAGCGCTGTCAGGTTAGCACTCATTGCTAAACGCATTATGAACTATTAATTAATTAGCAATTAAATTGCAATTATAGTTCACGAACAGATTGACCATTTTCCGGCATTGAATCGAAAACTCTCCTCCACGGTGAAACAGACAATATGTTAACTAACAAGGGAATGTTTTTCAGGGGGGAAACCAAACCCATGTTCCCCAGTCATTTGAATGAAAAAAAATCGAAGTTCAGGGAGGGAAGTTATGAGCTCTAACTTTATGTGGATGGACCGAATTTATCGGCGTTTTGTACTTCTAGAGTAAATGCTTTGTTGCAACTAGGCTTGTGAAATATTGTTCAGATTGTGTTCTGGTGGTCATCTCTATGAGACGCTACAGTTTTTAGATCAAATCGCCATTTCCAGATCAGATTTGTCTAACACATTGGCCATTAAACGTGCCGACTTCTTTAGTGTTGCCTTGGGTTGACTCTGGCAGTAACACTATTGTATTAACAAATTTACAAGTTTCATCTATGAGATTCCAGGTTTTCGCTTCTGGTGTTTGTTGAATCCAGTGCAACAACAGTAAATAAATACAAATAAATGAGCAATTTCCTCCGGTAAATTGTTCGCCTAAGAAAAATGAGAAATTCTAGAATCCTGTTAACTACTGGAGCAAATTCTGCACAAGTTGTGACCAATTCTGGGTTGCGAAGTTCTATTCGTTACTACAACTGATCCAACTTTGCGCCTAATCTGTTCGAAAAAGCTTCCAGTATGGAATTCTACGACTCTTCAATTCAAATACGCATGCCGAAAATATCATAGTGAACGGTGCATGCTTCCTGGAAGCGATTGCTTTTTATCGATCTCCAATTGTGCAAACAATCATTGACCATGAATATCGTTTATGGAATTTATGCGGCTATTCTGTTTGATAAACAACTTACTTCCAGCTTACATTTAAGAATGCCAATTATAGTCAATTACGAGGAATTTGTGCACAGTTCTATTGTTGGAAATATCGTTTGTTTCTAGTTGTTTACAAGCGCAAATGGAGCGTTGTGGTCATGTTCTAAGTGACATTTATGCCCAATTACCTATATTGTGTGAAACTTGAAACATATTTTTGAAACCGTTAGTTACCATAAATCAGCCTACAGTACTTAGCCAAATTTCGGAGGTTGGTTAGTCGCATGTTTGATTATTCGCTGTGAAACGCATTATGAACAATCAACTGATAACAATTTAAGTGCAATTATAGTTCACTAACAGATTTACCATTTTCTGGCATTGAATCCGGAACTATCGTCCACGTTAAAACCATAGAGATAGTAAAAGAACTAGAGGAGCCCTTCCGTGTTTTTCCTGTTTCTGTCACATGGTTTCACTTTGGGAAATTGGCGCGAAACTTGTGCTTTTTGTTGTTATTTTTTGAAAAAATTGGGGTTTGGGGACCGCCGTGAGGAGGAAATCTCAATAAACACAAGCAACCCCCGATCTTCAAATTTTCTGTTTTCATAAATATTCGCGCCAATTTCCCAAAGTGAAACCATGTGACCGAAAGGAAAAGTGGAACACAGGAGGCATGAGAAGGGCTCCTCTAGTTCTTTTACTATCTCTATGGTTAAAACAGACAGTATGCTGATCTAGTAAGCGAATGTTATTGAGGGGGGAAACGAAACCCATGTTCCCCAGTCATTTGAATCAAAAAAATCGAAGTTCAGGGAGGGATGTTATGAGTTCTAACTATATGTGGGTGGGTCGAATTTATCAACGCCAAATCCGAAGCGGAACCATGGATTTGATCTATAACTGGAGCAGCTCATAGAACTAGACACCAGAACACGATCTGAGCAATATTTCGACAACACAGACCTAGTTGCAACAACGCATTACTCTAGAAGTCGGAGGTATGGGAAGAAACGGGTGGTCGGGGAAGGAGTGGAAGGTCGGGGAAGGAGCGAGAATTGGGGGTAGGAGCGTTATGTCGGGGAAGAAGCTCGTGGTCGGGGAAGGAGTGCCAATAAAAAAGCTTGTCTTAATTATGTGGTGTCAGTTATAACGTATGCTTGGAATATGTGCTGTTACATCGCTATGAAAACATTACTTTAATGGAATATAGTGAAAAACTATCACAAATTTCTTTATTACTGTCATATTGATGCTAAAATATTATTCTGGCAATTTCAATAGGATGTTCCATAATGAACGTTCCAATTGCAATCAATAAATTCCAATATTATGGAAACTACCAAAATCAAAATCATTCCGCTGTATTTAGTTCAACCATTTTATTCAGCTGCAGCTGCTGAACAGAATGTTGCAAATGTAGTATTAAACAGTTCCTGGTGCGAAACGGTCGCACCAATCCCTGTAAACAGCTTCAGTTAAATCTTCTACCTGATTCCCATTCTGGGTGTTGACATATGTTCTTCCTTTGTAGTAGTATTCATAGTCCAACGTACTTACGGTGCATGATTCAACTCCTACAAATTGATAAGGGTAGATCTCTGTCCAGTGAATCTGGAATACACTAGCGAGTGTAGTTTTATTTAAAATCGGTTCTGCCTCGTTGGATGATGGCGCAGTGACCAAGAATAAAATACACATGTGACCCCTTGCCAAGGATATCCCGTACAAGTAAAATGTGTATCCTGCAGCATCCGAAATGTAAATGACAGGAATTGTTTTCTCTTTAAACTTCTTGTCCAAGGACACCTTCTTGTAGACTTTTTGTTTTGGTCTGACATGGACAACGTCAATTTCATCATCATTATCAGGGAAATTTAAGTTTTCCTTTTTCATTTCGTTTTTCAAAGCATCTACAACGAGTGGGAAAAAGGACTCTCCTTTTAGAACCTTATCTCCATCTCGCTTCCCGCTCAATTTTAAGCGGGATTCTGGATTTGCGGCGAAAGTTCCATGTTGGTGTAACTGATACATATAAGGAAGTAATGCATCATCAACCCAGTAAAACTGGACACGCTTGTTGCTGTCATATGATTTAAATGAAAGGGTCACACCTGTGATGGAATCGTTCTTGAGCCTGAATTTTGATGGTATATTTTTATCTCGAAATGATAAGTACATCCCATGTGTAGATTCAGCTTCTGGCCAATAAGATTCTAGAAAATCTGCCCCGTCTGCCGTTCTAAAAGCTGTTGTCGAGTCCGTGTTTCCTGTTGCAATTATGATCGCGTGGTACCTGGTAACTCTCCAATCTGAATTTTCATCAATTGGTACTTCATTGTTGTACATTGCTGCGGTAAATGTTTTCTTAGTGAGCTTGAATTGACGAGAGTAATTTAAATTCATGTAGTTCAAAATTTCCATTTGGAGTTTCCCCACACATACGTTTAGATAACCGTAACCATCCCTAGGGTTAACTTTATTCTGCGGGCTAAAGAAATAGTCGAATGAGTCATCTTCTTTAAAAAGATTCTTCCTTATTCCTTCTGGTAAAGATTTCGCTGCAGCATATGCCAGATTCAGAACTTGTGGACGAATGTTTTCCTGTGCGTCGTCACCATCAAGGAGAATATCCCTACTATCCAATATGTCTACAATACAGGATAACTTACGCTTCTCGTATGTCTCAAGTATTTTCAGTGCCATAAGCAGACCGGCAGGCCCAGCACCCACAACCAAGTG
>JAQIYD010000192.1:0-10810 GCA_034699565.1 Anurida granulata
ATGAGGCTCAAAGAAAAGGCGGGAGGGTCAACGTCAAACCTCTTCTCGGCCGAACGTCACATGAAGAGGCTCCAACGGAAAAAGAAGGAACGAGACGCCAAGTTGGACTCAAAGATACACCAATCCCAATCCATGTTCAATTTCCTCAATGACCAATTGAATCTCCGGAAAGAGACGAGCCGGCTCCACCAATCAGGAGGATCCCCCATCGGTCCCACCACCGCCACCCACCACAAAGAATCCTCAGTCTCCCTGAGTAAACAACTCCTCACGGTAGGGGAGAGGGTGAGGCAGGTGACTCGTGACATTGCCAAGTGTCGTGAGGGGGTCAAGCGACATTCCGGTCGTGACCAAGCTACGGTCGATGCGATGAGCCGGAGGTTGACCAATCTCGAATCCCATTTGGCAGAATTGAAGAAATCCGAGTTGAAAATCTCAAATGAGCAACAACACCGGAATGATAAAAAGAAACTGACAATCTTTTAACACCGGAAATTAAGTAAATAGCGCCATTTTCCCATTTCTTAATTTTAAAATTTATGACCCAAGCGTACTAATTTATTTCGGAAAAACGTTATGATTGAGAAGGAGTCTTGTGGCGCGCGGCCCGTATCCATTTTTGGTTATCATGAGTTATAATTTTAAGCGAAAGCGAATAAATTGGACGAGGATCTCCTTGAGTACATGACATTTCAGATATCACAATTAATTAACACTTCGCCTCCTCCCGTCGTTGATTAATAATAGAGTTGATCAGAGTCGATTGAGGAGTTCCGTCCAAAATTCGATAAATGACTCATGGATCTGTGGATACTTGCGATGTGCGAGGAAGATGAAGAGACCGAGAAGGAGAGAGGCAAAGAGACGAATCCGAGAGCCGAGAAAGGGTGCGAGCGTCGTCGCACAAGTCGCCACGACCATCAACACCAATTGGAGCATCGTCAGTCCAATGTTTACTAATTTCACAACCAAGGCTCGGGCCGCAGAGTTCTCGATCCCTTCAATGGTCACCAATTGTTGTTGTTGCTCCAATCGAGAAATCTGCAACAAACGTACGCGTTTCAACGTCAAACTTTCAACATTTTTTTTTCTTTTTCTTACCTTGGCCTGACATGCGTCCAACATTTCCGCTAAATCCCTCAACCGTTCCTCACTCTGGTAACTTAATTTCTCTTCTGCATCTGCGAGTGCCTGTTTCAAATTCCCAGTCTCCGCCTGATGTAATTCCGTGAGGTCATTGACCTGCTCTTCTAATCTTTCCGAACGGAATTTCTCCTCTTGGAGTCCTTGGTAGACGGCAGTTGAATCTCGGTGCATCTGGTCCTGGAAGGAAATATTTTCATTTCAATAACTATCATTCAATAGTTGACCAATAATGAACGTTGACCTTTAGAGTATCCACGTCTTCACGTAAACTTGAGATTTCATCACGGAGGTCTGAAATTTGTTGAATGAGGACAAGAACTTCGGAAGAGGTGATGTTGAGATTCTGATTGTTGTTGTTATTGTTGTGAGTATGATTGTTGTTCGTCGTGGTGGGGGTGGGGGCGGAGAGTTGATGGGGGTGGGGAGGTCGTGCATCCCGACCGAGTGAACTACTCTTGGCCGAAACGGACAATTCCGATCCTGTCCTTCCACCAAACCCACCATCCTCATCCCCATCTCCGCCTGATTTCTGACTCGAGTGGATTGGAGCACTACTGTTGTGGGCATCCGAAGGGATATTCGCTGACCCTCCTCCGTGACCATAACCTTCGTCACGGACATGGGAAGGGATATTATCCGCCGATCCAAACTTCTGTTTCAATAAATAGGAGGCAATCTCTCGTGGTTTACCAATTACAGTCCTGAAAAATAATTAAATCCCAGTTTTTGTTGTTCGTCAAACAATTTTCAACAATCAAATTAACAAACTAAAAAAACTGAACTAAAACCAACTAAAACAAAAGTCCCACAAAAAGTGGAAATCACGAAATTAGAACCAACCAAGGTGCAGTTTTACCAAAAAAATATCACAGCAAAAAAAATCACAGAAAAACGGAAGGTTAAAAAGTGTTCAAAAAGCCAAACGGTGGTGGTGGAAACGAGTGGGGTTTTTTACCCAGAAATCCCCGAGATTCCGTCCTTCAAGTTCCCACTGACGGACCTTGTAGAAATCAAAATGATTCCAACAATAATAGAAAAACTTGATTTGTTGCGCAACTCATAAAATTCTAATCATTCCTAATGGCGCCGTTAACCTTGGTTAGAATCCTAACTTATCCCGAAACTCCTCCGTTAAAATTAGTTGTGGGTTTAAATTGTGAGTTAAAACGTGTAAATGAACGTACTTGATCCCTTGACTGACATGTTGGAGTCTCCCTTTGGAAGCCTTGTGAGAGGAAGCATTGGAAGATCCCGAAGCCTCACTTTCCCCTTTTCCCAACTGCGGACTCCCAACACCCCCGACGGTCGTACCATCTTTGGATTTCCGGCTCGGGCTCGTCTGTGCGTCTAATTCAAGGCTCTGAAAATGGAGACGAAATATAATTAATCACTTTGAAAATTTCCACATGGATTTATAATTAACCAAATTCAACCACTCACGTCGAGATCTCGTTGGTATCTTTCCAGCTTCCGTTGGAGTCCGGCAATGTGCGTGGCAGCCTTTGTGTTCCGCTTTTCAAAAACTGCTTTGACTTGCGGAAGTTGGTTTCGTGGGGCAGTGGCGGCGGTTCGTAAATACTCGTCCACATTCGCATCTCGTCTTCGTTGTTCCTCTTGAATTCGTTTCCGGGCACGCCCGATCTTCTCTTCCAGTATGGAGGAGACTGAGGAGTTTGGGTAGGAGGAGGTCGTTGGTGGGGTCGAGTAACTTTCGTTGGGGTGACTATCACGGCGGAGGTCGTCATCTCGATCTCCCGGGTCCATTTTAGTGGTTTGGGTGTCCGGTAGGATTATTATAAATTAGATCAATCAAGGTGGCAGTTTAGGACATTCTTCTGTTTGGTTATGTTGAGGAACTTGAATTGAAGGAAGAGTTGAAAATGAGTTGAAGAGTCCGGTGCTGTCAACGAGTGATTGAATGAGGATCCGAGAGGATGTTGTGTATGAGTAGTGGAAGGAAATCTCAGAATTCAGACACTCCTGTAAAGTACGAATCGGTTAATAATGGGGATTGATAAGATTAGTAGAACTTTGATTCCTTGTTTATTACTGACTCTTCGGTGTAGTGTTGTTGTTCTTTGTCATGTCAGTTTTTCAAATGATTAGGAATTCAGGAGGAAGGAAGCGTGCCAGTTAGTTGTCAGTCTCACTTAAAACTGCAAAAGAAATACAAATGTTATTATTACTCAAGTCAACTATACTTGACTTCTCCTTTACCCCCCGCCGCAATGTAATGTACTCCTTCCCATTTTGCCTTACCTCTTCTGTATGCAAATAAAGTAGGACACGAAGTTACGTTTAGATAAGAAAGAGGTGCAGAAAAACAGACACAGTTGGCAAATTCCCAACCAATTAATCAGAAAAAAAACTTAAACTGCCTCTTGTGTGTGAGTTCACACGCGATTACGTAATTGAATTGGAATTAGCCTTAATTTTGAGCAAACTAACTTTGTGAGGTAAATGAACGCGTTCATGAGTCACTGATGCTGACTAGGTACTGACGAAGTCAGGGACGGTTTATGAATGACAAAAAGGAAATGATAAAACAGCCTTGGACTTGGAGGAATATGACATCGACATGACCCATTGGAGATTGGAGGACCATGGAGGAATGGATCAATGGATAAGTATTTTCCATGGGATATTATTGACTTGAACTTTGTCAACTTTCTAATTAAAGAACCCATGGACGTTCATTTGGACAAGTTTGTGTAATCTTATCATTTTTGTTGACTCAAATTGACTACCGACCGACCCAACAACAACGCTCTTGGACGGTTCAAGACGTTGTTGGATTCTGGTTCTCTAAAAAAGGAAAGTGTAACAGTTTATGGGTGGTTCATAATTAAAGTTAGTGATAGTTAAACGCCTGGCCTTGGCCTTGACCTTGAAAAGAGTAAGAAGTGTGTAGTAATTGATAGAAATTGCTTACATGATTACCGCTCTTCGTCCACACTCTTCGACGTCATCCCCATCATGGTAATTGAAGTAAAAGTTAGTTATTAGTTGATGACGAAGGCAACAGAGAAGATGATGACGAATTGACAAAAAAAAATTGAAAAGTTAATTGATTAGCATTTTTCCTCCTCCCAAAACTAATTAAGTTCAAACTCTCCTGCCCTCCGGTGATAAATCTGGGTTCCGAATCAAGCGCCTCAGTCCCTCCAAAGTACTTCCCGAAAGGAATGAACTTGACCCCTGACCTCTCCCATGTCCTTCACTGGATAATTTTATTAAACCTACAATCAGTAAAGAATAAATTCTAAAGTTTAATGAAGGAGGACCTCAACGACAGTAAGGTGATTAAGTTCTAAAATCTAATAAGAGCATACAATTAGCGAAAAAGGGACTTGCTAATTAGACGACGACATGCCATTGAGACTCAACAAAGTCCATCCAGTAACCTCTGACCTTTAGGAATAGTAAATTGAATTAATTTGTACTCTTGCCTTAGGTTAGCTTCCCCCTAAATGACAATTACAGCTTAAAATAGAAACAGAAAAGTAGTTTTTATGAAAACTCGGAACTGAAAAGTCTAAAGTTGTGAAATAATTAAAATTAACTCTAAGTTGGTTAATTAATTAATTAATTGTGTACGATTAGTTTAGTGAAATACTCAAACGGATTCTCCCTCGACGTCCAATTTCAAGCGCTTGCTCTCTTCACCCTCGGAAGAGATCGTTGCTGGAGATCCGTTTAGGGGTCGCTTCGTACTGGACACGGAGATGGCCGCAGGGGAGCAATGCTTGTTGACCTTGTCACTGGCCGTGACAGCATCCCCGGCCATGTCAACTGTGCTTTCTCCAGTCACCTCCACCTTGGACCCAAGTAGAGTGCCCGATCCACCCCCACCCATGTCCACTTGTTCATTATTGAGACGAACGATTATGGCGGTCATGTTGTCACATCCTGTTCCATCACCACCAGTGTCAGTTGCCAAACAGGCCTGGAAGAGCTGGAGGAGTGCCAGGTGAAACATTAGGGTGATCAGTTTAAAAGTTAATTAATTTAACTAAAGTTAAAACCTTACCTCGTCACAGATCTGAGATAATTTCTTGGTCGGATCCGAAATCCTGGCCGTGACAAAGTCAATGACCTGTTGAGAGGTCATGGAGTTCCAGATCCCGTCGCAGGCGAGGACCATGAATTTGTCCGTTCCCGGCTCAAGTTCCGCATACTCCACATCCGGGAGGGATGTTATCATTTGTTCTTGGAGGGACAACGTCGGATTCGTCTTGTAGGAATGGTCACCAATGGCACGGCTAAGATTCAGCCCTCCATTGACCCTCCCTTCACTTGTGACCTTTCCACCCGCGGTGACGATCCGAAGAGCCTCCCCCTCATCTTCCGGTTTATGATCTTGAGACATTTCCAATGCGGCACCGTCCCGTGAGACGACACATCTGAAATTCAAAACCGGAATTAGGGTCAATGGTCAAATACATTTTGTACTGACATCTTAGCTTACCTCGAATCCCCAGCATTTGCCACCCATAAATGGAGTTTGTTCCCGTCCCAACGAGTAAATGCCGTGACGGCCGTTGCTCCGGAATCGTAGCCCGGTTCCTGGATATCCTTCAACATCTCATCGTCCTCATCATCATTCTCATCCTCTTCCCCAAACTCAGCTTCGTCATCTTCCTCCTCCTCCTCCTCCCCGTCATCGTCTGATGAGGAACTGTATACTCCCTCTGGCCCCTCACCACTCTCATCCGAGTCTGACCCTGCTGGGACACCAAAAGTCGTCGGGTCATCCTCATCCTCGGATTCCTCCGAAGTGGACTCCCCCTTGAGAAAATCCATGTAGACCTTCTCCGTATTCTTCCGAGGGGAAGTCCGTTTTTCTGGAGAGGGTTCGTCGGATTTCGGAGGCAGTTGAAGAACTGGGGGATGGTGAACTTTCCCTTTCTTTTTTGGCACCACCAAAATGGACTCTTCCCGAATGCTCGAAATGGCAGACGAATCCGGCTGCTCTTCTTCTGCTCCTTTTCCAGGTTGGGGACCACCGTTTTCTTCCGTTGCCGGGACTCCATTCCCAACTACTTCTAATGGATTTTTAGTCCCCTCCTCTTCCCCGGCGACCTTTGACCCTTCTTCCTCCCCGTTGACTTTATCCTGATAGTCCTCATTACTGCTGTGCGTGGAATTGGTTGCGGAATCGAGTTCAACGGGTGACCTCCCGTTTTTGATAACAGTGGGACCACTCACTTCTGTAGGCTCTTTGTCCTTTTCTGAGATCAGCTGAGATGAGGATTCTTGGGGTTTATCATCCCCCTCTTCTCTATCTTCCCCAATTTGGGATGAATTCACAGATTTCTTGGATGGGGAACAAGTTGAGCTCCCACCACTTGAACTCTCACCCACAGCATCTGACCCAGCCTTTTGGAATACTTTTGAAGATCCTGGTTTCTCAGTCTGGGAGTCTTGAAACTTGGCAGCCACAAACTTCTCGAGGAGGGATTTCCCGTCCTTGTACTTGGCGACTAACATCTCGATCGGCATCGTCGCTTCCTCAAACAATTCATTTACGTCCTCATCCTCGTGCCCTTCAACCTCCTCCCCAGATTTCCCAAACTTTGATAAACGCACAATCTCCTTGAGGACGTCAGGCGTCCTAATTGACTCATCAATTTGTAAATAGGCCTCACTCAGAGCCTCCTTCCAATTCCCACTCTTGTATGATTTCGTAGCCTTGAGGAAGTCGGGCAAATGTTGGGAAAGGTAAACTGCGACTTCGGATCCACCGTGACCGTCGTAGACGGCAAAGAGACTCGAGTCCCCATCAAAGTTTAAGACACAGTTATGTGCATCCTAGGAAACAAAATAATTGTCACCTGTCATTATCAACCAGCTAAGATTTGAACTAACTATTAGTATGATTAATAAGTGAGTGTGACATACTTCTTGGGACACTCGCCATCCTTGCATTGATGATGCACCGTACTCGAGCCGATTCCCTTGTCCATCTTCTGGCTCTGTTTTAGTATTTGGATGGGCTAAGTAGGCTCCCATTTCAATCAAATCCGAGTCTCTTCTAACCTATCCAATCACCACTCTCCCACTTCCCTTAGATTGATTAATCAACTTTGGATTGGAATTAGAATCTTCAACAGGACCGGAATAATTAAAAGCGTCGATTACTTTGTTGTGTTTTTGTGTAGAAGAAAAGAATCTTCTAAAAAGAGCAAATTATAAATGTGCAAGGTCCGGATTTCAAAGTATGGCGGGCTTTTCCCTCCTTTTCTCGAAAAGGGGCACGCGGAGACAAGGTGTAAAATTTTTTTGATTTTTAATAAAATTCATAAAGAATAGCAATGAGAAATTGAATTAATTTCCATTTGCTACCCTAATTTTTGGTCGCTAATTCAAAATCTGGAATTCTGTCTCTTGAATTAATTCAGTCTCTTGTCTCTTCAAACAAGAAAGTGATCAAGTTTTTAGCTTTAAGGAACCAACACCGCCACTGCGGTCCTAGTCCATCATACCCTACACTTTTTGGTGCACTTTTTGGTTTTCGTTCTCTCTTCACTCTCTCTCTTATCATTTTGCTCTCTTGTGTGTTTGTGTTCAATTAATTTAATTGTTTGTCCAATTTCCAATTTGTGACAAAAGTGTGATAATTAATAATGTAATGTTGATAAGTGACGGGCTAGGTTAGTTAAGGTTAAATTCATAACTTTTTTGTTCGAAGAGACCGCTCAAATCTGACTGCAGATTCTGAATCACCGACCGATCTCAAATTAGTTAATGAAATAGGTATACAGTTGACAGTACAACATCCGGACCGGGACCGGATATCAAATCAACTTCTTTGCCCCGAATTTTTCCCAGAAGTATCAAGCGACTTCTGGCTTTTCTCTTGACGGAGTTGGGCCAGAGCCTAAAATGCCCACCGTGTCAATCTCATCAATGAATTTTAGAGCCCCTTCACTGGAGAAACACTCAAGTACCCCCCGTACGCTCCATCGCCATCATCCCTCATCCTCCTCCAAATCAACATCCGTAATGTCGAGCTTACCACCGATCCCATTCCCACCACCACTCCTAGTACTTCCTGCACACAATCCAGATGAGCACGGGGATACGAGTATCGTCAATTCGTCACTGGAACCACAACCACTTCCAACACCTTCTATCCAATGGTATTTTGATAAGGAACAACTGTTGAATACACCTAGTCGGAGAGGAGGGATTGACGAGGATAAGGAACTCACTTATAGGCAGCAGTCCGCTAATTTTATACAGGATATGGGTCAGAGGTTGCAAGTGTAAGTTGTTCACCCTTCCTAAATTAATTGTAACCCTCCTCCGCCAATATGTTGAAGTAGAAAAGATTGAGACATGATTAATAAAGGAGATTACTAAGTTAAATACCGCAATTCAATTACTGTGTTACTTACGAACAGGTGATGGATGATTTTTGTTTTGTTTTTGCAGGAATCAACTCTGCATCAACACAGCGATAGTTTACATGCATCGATTCTATATGTACCATTCCTTTCAACACTTTCAGAAGAATGCAATTTCAACGGCATCCATCTTCCTCGCTGCAAAAGTAGAGGAGCAGCCGAGGAAACTGGAGTACATTATCAAAATTGCTCACTACTGCCTCTACCGTGACTCGGTCCCGCCAATCGATGTTAAATCAGATGTAATTGGTCCTTTAATTAACTTAATTTAAGTATACTTTGGTTTGACTTGTGTCGGATTTTAACAAGTTCGTCTTTGTATCCTTTCCAGAATTATCTTGCTCAATCCAGGGAATTGGTATCCAATGAAAATATTCTGTTGCAGTCATTAGGATTTGATGTGTCCGTGGATCATCCCCATACGCACGTTGTCAAGTGTTGTCAGCTTGTTAGAGGTCCGTCACTTTTTGTCAGCCGGAGTTAACCCCGTAATTAATTGGGAGTTAATTTATTGTGACCTTAAGAGTTTTTTTCTGTTTTTAGCGAGTAAAGACTTGGCCCAAACTTCGTACTTCATGGCGACCAATAGGTAAGCTGGACAAATTAGTAGGGCACAAGGTCACGTTGGGTCGGGAGTTAGATTCTGATCCAGCATTTGAATTTTTCTTGCAACAGCTTGCATCTGAGCATGATGTGTCTCGAGTACCCTCCGAGTGTGGTCGCATGCGTCTGCATTCATCTCGCATGTAAATGGTCCAACTGGGAGGTTAGTCAATTCATTTATTACGATAATTGACCAACTTTGGGATGCAAATGTACACAGAAACTGTCGCTTTCTCATTCGAGTGCTGCCCCTGCTTATTTGTTGACCAATGAATTGTCTAATTCTCTTGTTTCGTCATTCCAAGATCCCTCGGTCCAAAGAAGGGAAGGAGTGGTACTACTACGTGGATGACTCAGTCACACCCCAACAACTCGAGTCACTCACATCCGAATTTTTAACCATTTTCAACAAGTCTCCGTCAAGACTGAAAAAGAGGATCCTCAACCTGAGCAATGCGACGAGTGGAGGTTCCGGAGGGGGCGGTGGAGGTGCTATTACAAGTTTCCCAACGCATTTCACGGTGGATAGGAACAGTTCTGGGGCACAGACTATCAAGGCTCGCTCACGCTCTCCCTCACCAACATCCACGGCAGCAACGGTCCAGTCAAAACCACTCACAAGGTAAATCATTTAATTAGTTAATCAGTAGATATCAAATTGATCAAAGATTTGATTAATCAAACTCTAAGCGATTTCATAACTTCCTAACGTGTTTTTTTTTGTCACAGACCACCCAACATGTCTGCTAAACAGAGCCTACCGCCCCCAGGGAATCCAATCAAGCCTCTTCTCTCGAGTGGCCCTCCTGTTTCATTCCATTCTGGTACTAAACAAAACCCGGTGCCCCCTGGGTATCCAGCCCAAGGAAAACAATCCATTCCGAATAAACTCCAATTCTCATATGGCCCACCAATGGAAAACCAACCTGTTCCCCCTGGCCCGTCGCATGGCATGATTAAACACACGAGTAAGCCTGGACAATCCTATCCTTCGAGAAGTCTTTCCTCCACGAATGGAGGGGTTCATAAAGGACCTTCTGGGAATCGACCCCACCCTTACACCTCCGCCTCCTCAAGCCATCATCCGTCCTACCACCAGAATGACTCCCAGGGCTATGGGCTGGTCCCACCCCAGCACCAACAGCAACGTTCACATCACGGTGGATCAACCAATCAAATTCAGCCAATTGGATCTCACTTACAATCTTTGCATCATAACCATTTGCCCATGCCCCGGCCCGCCCAGGCGTCCAGTCCTCAGCAACCTTCACCATCCCCGGCCCCAGCTCATCGACATTCGGTTCTAAAACCACTAGCACTTCAACCACCACTCCCACTCCCTACAAACAAACCCCAGTCAACGGCTTCCCTCCCTCCCTTGTCCTTCTCGACAAGTTTCCCCCTGCTCGCCTCCGAAATTGGTCTCATCACCGCTGGAAATCCTGGATCGGCCCCATCCCATGGCTTTGGTGGTAATTCTCATCCACAGACTGTCCTACCAATCAAGGATAAGAAAGTTACCAGTCCGAGACCTTCCGACTCTATTCGTCCCCCTCCACCATCCTTCTCTGCCACGACTCTTAATCCCGATTCCCACACTTCATCTAAAAAAAGGAAGAAGGAGCACAAGCGGAAAAAGAATAAGGACCACC
>JAQIYD010000193.1:0-10804 GCA_034699565.1 Anurida granulata
CTTCCGGACCTAGACCTGGTAGACGTGGCTGATGCCTTAGACTGGGTCTTTATGATCATCCCACAATACAACCTTGGAATTGGGCTTGTCCAAATCTCAACAAATTCTCAACTTCATCGTGCTTGTCCTCTTGGATTCCGCGCTGGATTGATTCAATGCGACAACATCGACCTTTCAACCTACAACACTGCTTGTTGCGAAACATGTGCGTTGGAGAACTTACGATTTCTAACAATTTTTTTCGCAGTTTAAACAATTATTGTTTATGTTTTCTTGTAGACCCTTACGGTTACCTGGATTGGCAACCCGTTGGGATTGGCCGAAATATTTTCTTCTTATTCTTAATCGGACTCGTCTCAATTGTTGCCCTCTTTGTCTACGAGGCCAAACTGATTGAGCGGTTCCGTTATCGAAACAACAAAGTTACGATCGAGCAGAAAGGTTCGAACACACTTTTTGAGTACTTTGAAGTGAACAACTGTGGGAGTTAGTTAATTAATTAAAACGAACGTAAAGCAGGGGCGGAGGGGTTACAGCAATACGGAACTTTTAACAGTAATAATGGAGATTTGGGTGATGATTATGCAGATTCGAGTGAAGATGCACTTGAGGACTCCGACGTGGCGAAGGAAAACGCAAGGATTCGATCTACTAATTTGCAACAATTGACCAAGGCGGAAAATCTTGTGCTCCGGTAAGACCCCAGAATCATTTGACCCTTCGCAATATTTGATGACATTTGATTTGACAATTCTTAATTTTTACAGAGACCTCACAAAATATTACGGCAAATTCTTGGCAGTCGATAAAATTTGTGTCGGAGTTCGACGCGGGGAGTGTTTCGGACTATTAGGAGTGAATGGGGCAGGAAAGACGACGACATTCAAAATGCTTACAGGGGATCACGTCATAAGTTCCGGAGATGCCTACGTCTACTCTGACAGTGTCAAAGCAGAAATTAAAAAAGTTCAAAAGAATCTTGGCTACTGTCCACAATTTGATGCTCTGATTGATGAATTGACTGGAAGGGAAACTATTCGCCTTTTTGCTCGATTGAGAGGTGTACGGGAGGAGGAGATTGATACACTCGTAGATAAATTGGCTGCCAATTTACTCTTTTCCGAACACATTGACAAGCGATCCGGAGCATACAGGTAAACATGAGTAGGAAGTCATTTTTCAGGAGCCCATCTTTTAACAACGGCGAACATCAATTTCACTTTTCAGTGGCGGAAATAAACGAAAACTGTCAACGGCTATCGCACTCGTAGGAAATCCACCGCTCGTCTTCCTGGATGAACGTATGAAACCTATAGAGTTTTCCTGTCGCACCACCCACCCGTTTGCTTACTAATCTCTAAACTACTTACAACCGTTTTTAATTTTTTGGAAAATATTTCAGCCACAACCGGAATGGACCCTGTGGCTCGGCGTCATTTATGGAATTGCATTACAAATATCCGAGATGCTGGAACCTCCATTGTTCTTACCTCTCACAGGTATTCCTTCAAGCCTTTTTCCTTATTTTTTGTTTCTTTTTCAAAAATTGGCGTTGAGATGAAAGTTCTTATAAATTCCTTTTATTTTCAGCATGGAAGAATGTGAAGCGCTCTGTACACGACTATCGATCATGGTAAATGGAAAGTTCCGCTGCCTCGGATCTCCACAACACCTGAAAAATAAATTTGGAGAAGGATACACACTTATTGCCCAAATTGCTACTCCTGACAGCGGAGGTTCAACTCGACGGTCTTCAATTGAATTGGGTCGTCGTCGGAGTTCACTTCATGCAAATGCCCAATCTTGGGAACGCCAACTCCAACCCCTCAAGAATTATATCGAAGATGCATTCCCAGGTACACCTTTGGTACACATTTATCAGCATTGCATTGCATTGCACAATAACTAATTTTATGTTAATTTCATCTAATTGGTGATACTTTCATAAACTCAGGCGCTCATCTGAAGGACGTTCATCCTGGTTATGTCCAGTATCATATTGCGGCAGAGACCGATGTGACTTGGGGTGATATGTTTCGGAAAATGGAAATCGCTAAGCGTCAGTTTCATCTTGAGGCGTATTCGGTCGGACAGACATCGCTGGAACAGGTCTTTCTTAATTTCACTAAAGCACAAGTCAATTCGGAGGATTAGTGGAATTCCAGTCATTAAATTCCATCATTAACTAATGCTTCTGGGAATGTAATTTGGGTTTGAGCATTCCTCGTTTTTTTTAATCTTGGTCAAATAACAATTATAACTATAAAATTATAAGCCATCGAAAAATGCACTCTATGTTGCACAGCTTGTAAAATATGTAAACTGAAAGTAAGTTTCAAAGGACAGTAGAATGTCAATGTATTCGCATATTGGATTCATGTTCACTACTTTCCAAAATTCATATTATATGAATAAATGCCAACATATGATCAGATTAAATTAAAACTTAAACGGATATGATTAGTAAATAAACGAAAAACGAACTTGTATGTATGTTACCCGCAGGGGGTTTTTACACCCTCGCCGATCAGACACAAGTGGTCCATTTCGGTCTCTGCACTACCATCATGTGGTAGGAAACACTGTCTTCCCTACACTCTCAGCCCGAGAGCTGACAGGCCCCACTAGGGGTACGCTAGAAGAGACGAATCTCCGGTAGCAGTAGGGCGAGGAGTTAATCCTCCTGAGTCTTATCAAATCATGCACTATCTTATTCACCTGGGTAGGCAAATGAGTGCAGATTAGACTCCAGACATTTCATTTAAACGAACTTAGTCTTAATTACTTTAAAATTTTGGAAAAAATTAAAATCGAAAAAGAAATTCAAAATTTTGAAAAAAAAATCGAAAAAAAAATCTTGATGAAGTTGTAAATCATAAAAAGAATTATAAAATATTGGAACTTTTATCCAAATTTAATTTTTAATGATTTTCAACTGTTTCAAAATTTTAAAGTTTTTCATTTGCTAACAAAATTTAGAACTAAGGGTTTTTCGGTAGATTTTAATGCTCTCTCGCATTCTCAAGAAGAAGCCCTAAAATGGCGTTAGCTCTAGATCATGTAAAAATTCTGAAAGTTAGGCCCTGAGGAGGCTATAGGAGCGTACCTCGGGATACGCTACCACGTACCCATCAAGGCTACGTGGGAGCGTATCCAAAGGGACGATACTTCGTCCCCTGGGCGCGGACTGCCCTTAAATAAAAGGTAATACATAATAAGCATACCTTCTGTCTTACGTACTAATTATGGTACGGGGAAGTGACCTCCACCGTAACAGAAGGAATAGAGCTGCTTGGCATAGCTGTAAACAGGGAAGTTAGTTAAGGACATGGGGAAACGTTGCCGAAATTTTAGGTTCACTTCCGAGCTGCATATGAACAACCAAACAACACTTGATGCAAAAAATTGAACACATGTACTCTCAAACCATAAATGAAAAAGACTCGCCCCGCGTTTTATTTAAAAACTTAAGTGGTTTACAGTGCCGGAATAATTTGGAAGGAAGTTGGCCAACAATTGTAACATGTCCAAATCAGTTCATTAATTCAATTAAAACTCAGTAAATTCATTCGTCAGTCGATCATGAACTAAATCAGTCAATTGGTCATTAAGTCAATGAAGAAATCGGTCAGTCACTCCACCGGTTACTTTTTTCATCTTATTCTTCTGCTTCGTGGATTTGGGGTAATTTGAGAAAACTTCGTCTCGGCACTGCGAACCACTTAAGTTTTTAAATAAAACGCGGGGCGAGTCTTTTTCATTTTTGGGACTAGAGTACCTCCTATCACGGATGGGTACTATGAGGTGGGGTGGTGGTCCAGTCAAGCAAGTTGGTAGGACTGTCTGAGGGTTAACACGGATGGATTTTTCTGCTGGACATTGACCGAGCTAGGGCCCTCCTACTGCTCTGACTTTGGCAAGAGTCAGCAAGAACAATTTACTCACATTCGTCTTAGTGCACCCGCCACAACCGCAACTACTGACCATACTCACCCAAATACGCCCAAACTAGCCTAACTCTGACCCCTTTTTCGATTTTTGCCGACTTTTTGTTCCACGCAAAATCGGGCTTAACGTGTTTGGGAAACCCATACATGGGACTATACCGGTACTTGTTTGCTAGGCTAGTTCAAGGAAAGACACTGGAACAGAAAGGTTGAGAATCATCTGCCACCCAACCGATACCATTAGTTATAGCGCAATTGCTTAACACAAGGGACCCATGAGATTGGGTCCTCCATGACATCCTGGCCGGATTATTATGTTAAATCTTTTTGTTACAACTAATGGTTTTGGTTATCAAGGAAAAAATGAATGGTAATTAAGGGCTCCCTCCTAAATATGACAAGCTTTAAAACATGAATCCTTCAAAATTATGAAGTTGTTTATAAAAGTCTACGTAATTAGTGAATGCTCGAAAAATATTTTCTTATTGATTGTGTGGAAAAGTGGAATTATAATTTATTTATAGGCTCATGAGAAGCAAGTTATTGGCTATTTCATGTGTAGAATTTATTTAACAGTTTAACAACCAACTTTATTCAGTTCGAATTGGAGTAAACATTTCAAAGATTGATTTGTAGCATGTAAATTCAAAAGAGAAATCCGATAGAGCAAAAGATTTCCGTCATACTAAAATTTTAGAAACATTTTCCGTAACACACTGAATATTAGAAATGTTTCCCGTCACACTTATTACTAGTATACAAATATTTTCCTACGCACTACGTCTTAGAAATATTTTCCGTCACAGCATTTAACCCTAACTTTTTCGTCTCACCATTTAGCCCATACGTTTTCCGTTGTATTTTGTAAATATTTTTGGCCACTAACTTTTAAAAATGTTTTCAGTCAGACTGAGGTTTGGAAATATTTCCTTGAGATATTTTCCATTATGGGTCAGGTTCAGCGTGATTTAAAGAAGTACCCAGTTATTTCTGTCAAAATTGGAAACGAAATGTTATCAGCCTTATTTCAATTGTACTCGGAAACTATGAAAAATCTAGAATTTCCAATGTTTAAGTTTTTGTGAATGTTGGGACTCCATGGAATGTTGCAATTCAGCATTATACAATGACGATCTAGTCCTTGGCAGCAATTAAAACGATAATTAAAATATTATTCAACGCCTTGGTTTTTTGGTTACCTTTGGTTCCGCTTGTGTAACTTTTGTATTTTTACTACTTAACGATTACTACGCTACATTAATTTCTCAGGCAAGGGAAATATAGGGAGGATCTAAAAAAGTACAAGAAGACTTTGTCTGTTTAATTATGGCAAAAGTTTAATGAATGTTGCATGTTGGCATGAAAACTTGTTTACTCAATTTCATTAATTGCACTAAAATGAATTTTATTGGAAAATCCAAACCCAAACTTCTGTTTATTTTATAAATAGTCTGTAATTTTCATTTGGCAGTATCATAACTATTTTGGTTGCAGACTACTTTTCAACTAACCGGATTTAGATTTTGTAAAAACGTTGAAAGTATCCTTGGTATGTGCGGTGGTTCAGGTTTGAAAGATAAAGCAATACGCTTTAGCCCATTTCAATCAATTCAACGAGATGATGCCCCCATCGGATTTCAGTTTCGCCTTCCCGACGTTGATCATCCGATTTATGGTAAAGCTACCAATTTGGAAGGGGAATTTCCACTCCTTCACACAAAACGGTAAGTAAACTATACAGGGTCGTATGGGGTTATTGTGCTGATTTTCAGAATTTTGTTTGCTGGAAGCTTTGAATAATTCCAAGAAAGCAGATAATCCCTTAATATAAGATCGCGTTCGGGAGCCTTCATTTTTAGGGTTTCGTGGGTTGGGGATCTTCTAAACGGTGCTTTATACATGGGAAATCAACCATCTTGGGCCTAAATTTCCTAATTTGGAGGCGGTTTTATAAACAGTTTAAGGGGGTTTAAGGAGGCGTGATCTTATAGTAAGGGATTACTGTATTTAAAACCGGTTGTCGGACGTCGCTTCCAAGCCGAAGATTCAAACATTCATAGATTAAAAGTTCTGACTTATTGAATTTAAAGAATGGCAAGCACAATTACCCCTAGCGACCCTACTCTTAAAATTATGAACCAATTTTATACTTTGTTTGATTGTTGTGCTCTGTCATTTCTAGTTCATTTGTTGTGTCTCCATATTTTACTCTAAGCAAAGAAGACCAGGAGGATATTCTGGACAGATTTAAAAAACGAGCAAGGAATATCCACGAAGACTTGGACGATGATGAGCTGCATAGAGTGTTGGTTGGGACAATCATTGCCCAGGCAATCCTCCATCCGACTATCGACCCAACAACAAAATTATTCGATGCTACATTGGACATTCTGATGAGTACTGTAAAGTCAGATGATTTAATGGACAATGAGGAGCTCATGGGAGACATGAACTTGGACATGGGAGTATTGTTTAAGAGATATCAAATATGGGAGGCTCTATTTCGTGGCGAGTACGAACAACTCTCAGAAATCGCCCGCCTCATGCCACCATTTCAAGAGACGTTCTCACTGATCCAAGAAGCAATGAAGACTTTTGAAAGCTCAGCCCAAAACATGCGAGACAACATGGAATATTCAATGAAAGCAGTCTTCCTCTCTCTCCAGTCCATGTTCCTTGGTTACAAGAAAGGAGCATCTAACAATTTATCTGAAGAGGGACTCAAAACGATCCGATTGTTTGACGCTGGTGGAGAAGCCGGACTCGAGCTTAGTCTCATGTATCAAAATATTCATCTCCCCAACCACATTCGTGAAAGCCTCCTGTTCAAAATGTTATTCAATGCTTGTAATGTTTCCTTTGGACTTTTAAACGACATTGTTGGTCTGCAGAAGGACATTAAAAACTCAGCCACGAGTTCCAACACCATTCTTCGCCGTGTGGTAAGAGGAGAGAGCAGTCTAACACAATCATTTCAAGACGCACTTCACTCCCAAATTGGTATTGCGAATGATATCAAAGTACTCAGCAAGGCTCTGATTGAGGTTTTTCCAACGGAAGAAGTAGCACTCTTCATTCAGACATGTACTCAATTTTACGATGGAAACATTTACGTCTACTTTACACTATTGGATTACAATTTACGATATGGAACGGTCCAGATGGAAATTAAAAATATCATTTAAAGATAAATATACACGTTAAGTTGTAGGTCGAGCTCATCATATTCAACGTTGTATCAAAAACTTTAATCAAATATTCAAAATTGAGTTCCACTGGTTGTGGTATACATTTTATGGTGGAAAAACATCAAAGTGTGGGTATGAATGATTGAAGTTTATTTTTATTTCGTAATTTTAGATGTTCCCGTGTTTCCGCTTATCAGGGATAATTGTTGAAAGGCATTTTAATGAAGAATTTCCAGTATAAAATAAATTGCTGCCTGAATTTGTTGGCGAAAGCCTCAAATCTAAATTTCAACAATTTGGCAGCAGGCTTTTCAATTGTTGACGATCAAATGTAATGTTGGTTATATTAGGTTAAACCAAGGTCACCGTTTGGGCGTCCACTTCGGTCATTTGTCTGGCCGCGGACGGACAGAGGAAAAAACTGACAAAATGGACACTAGTGGACGAACTAAACTACGGTTAGGCTACCTTACCTAATTCGTTTTCATTCATCATAATTCAAGTGATGCTTAATTTTAAAATAATTTAAAATTTATACAATATGATGCATAATAGTTATAGGATTTCAAGTCCAGTCTGCAAAAGTGATCCGATGTGCCCTTGCTAATCAGTATCGGGTCAGTGTCATTTATCTACCGGGAAACATAAGGAACTTGACACCCAATACTCCAATGATCTAATAGTTTAGTTTCCATCTCTTCCAAATATCTGTGCATCAACACAGGCAATCACATTAACAACGATTTTACTTTTATTTAACCCTAGTTTAATTATTGTTAAATGCTAGCGTTGAGGAAATAAAGGAAAGCAGAAGTTCTTTTCACGAGATCCGCTCCACTTTCTGTTAAAAAATTCAAATGTTTTGTTGAATTTTCGTGCTTTTCTTTCAGTTTTGTCCATGCAGAGATTTGTCCGTTCATTTTGAGCCATATTGGTCCAGTTGACGGATACGATTTTGTCCATTTCTTCCACTTTGCATTTTTTCCGTCCACAAACCTGGATTAAACCATACTTTGGAACAGTTTGTTGCGATAAGTCTCATACTTTTGTAGAACGTGTCTACAATCATTTTGATTACATTCAGAGTCTTGTATAAGTTCAACTAACCAGATTAACTAAGATGGAAAAGGGTGTTACATTGCGTCAAATTATTACTGAATGTTAGTTATATTATGTATCTTTTGACTTGTAAATTAATGAATCACTCAAGTGTCTAGATTTTGTAGATGCAAAAAATGTACCTAATTTCAACACAATTTTCTGTCGAAAGTATGTAATAATTTATGTTGGTTCATAATCAAAATTTCCAACTTTGAAACAGGGGAAAATATTTGTTGTGCTTTTCGGCGATTATTCACCTAGATAACGACCTGTTTAATTCCAATAATAGCCGCTTAAGAAAATATTTAACCAATTCACTTTATGGTGTGCACAATAAAACATTTTGAAGATGACAAGCTAACTTGACATCTCAAACAGCAAAACTTCTCAACGCAAAAGTTACTTTACCATTATCTTAGTTTAAATATTAACATTCCTATTTGGCATCTAATTCACAAAGTGGTGACCTTTCCTACGTAATTGCTAAGAGTGACTTATGGTTTGCATAAAGTATAAGAGTCGGTCCGCTTACCTTTATTTTCAACCCTTGACTATGTAACTTTAGCACGATTCTTAAATCCAATCCGGAATAAAATTGTGTCCGTTTCAGATTGTCGTTCCCGCGCTTGAGGATTTCTCGGGTGCGGAAAAATTGTACTATCTTGTACAACTGCTTGTTGCTCAGATTCTGATGCATTTTTTTCACGGACTAATTTGAGTGCGCTAAACACGAATGTGAAGCTTGTTTTCTTAGGAAATGAAAAACAAAAAAGTTATGAATTTTTTAAAATTGATGTGGCCCACGGCCTAAGAGTTTTATTATACAAAAAAAATGTTATCAATATTCTCATCTGCTTCATCACTTTCTTGCTCAATACTTCCAGCATCCATAAGAGAAGTTGGATCCTACGAGCCAGCATAAAGCAAAGAGCTAACGGATCTTGGTCTAATCGTGTTCTGAGCCTCGTAATACCATTAGGTTGTTAGGTTAGGTTCATCATCATCATCATCATCGTCATCATCCGGATCATCATTTCATTTATCCAGTCGGTGATTTGGTCTATCACTTGCCCTTGTCCCATCATTTGCTCTTCTTTTGTTGTCTTTGATCTGCATTGTTTCATATAGTAGCATAAAAGGAGTAAATCCACTCCTTCATCCACCGTCGTCACTTGTTTCGTGTCCGGTCCTTGCAGTAGTGTTATCGGTCATCGGGAAAGCATCATTCTAGTTTTCCCAAATAAGCTAAAACTGTATGACACCAATAAATAGGCAAACCTCAACCGACACGGGCGTAGTAGACTTTCACGGCTTCCAACTTCCAGATGGCACCGGAGCCGCGGCTCCCGATTCCGCTCATTAGTAAAGAGTCGACTCGGGTGCCAGTGGTCTGCTCCGGCTTCCAAGAAATCTGAGAGCCGGGAGTCGCCACCGACTCCGACTCCTTCGCGTGGTAATGAGCTGGAAGTCGCCGCTGACAACTAACGCTTGAATTTAGATTTAGAATTTCGCCATTTTCCTTTCTCAAAAAGGGGAATAGGGCGTAAACAATAAAGTCGTTTAGAAGATATAATAGATTTGTTACAAACTTGAATACTTTCATCAGTAAACCAGTAGCCTTGAAATATAGTGCACGACTGAACTGTATGTAAACTCAAGCTCTTTTGGCTGGCTAACCTAGTCGGTTCCGGCTCCGACTCGACACCTTGATAAATCATAGAGCCGGGAGTCGTGGATCGGCTCATTGGCACATGGGAAGGAGCCGCGAAAGACAGAGGTAAACACTCGAATTATCTCAGACACTTAGACCGTACAGTTCGGATTCGCTCAATTAATCTTTTTAGAATTAGTCACAGGGCACCAGAGTCTTTTTCAGTTTTTCATTTTACTCGCAGCTATTTGGTTACACCCATGCTTCGCGTTTGTATTCAATGGAGCATCAGGTATAAGGTGTAGGATCTCCGAGATAACCTTGCCATTTTATAAAAGCTAACCTAAGCAGAATTGTGAACAGTTACAATGGAGCACCAAATATTAAAAGTACTTTTGAACATCGGTCGGGTTTTAGGCAGCTGCCCATTAAAAAGGAACCCAACAAGTTATGAAATCCAATTTTTCTCTGCCTCTGGGGTTTGGTGTGTGCTTGTGATGACAGTAAACATTGTCTACACTCAAACACTAATCCAAGCACGTCATAACCAAATTCATTCCTTATTTTCAACAGAAAGTGATTTCAAGAAAAAAACTTCTGTTACTGTAGCAATTTGCCTCACAGTTTCAGGGATTTCTGTGCACACACTATGGCTACTTTGTCTCCCGAAGTTAGTTAAGCTTTGGAACAATATAAAAATTCATGATTTAAAATTCATTGCGAAACCAATTAGGAAGATTCATGTTAGGGCGTTATGTGCAAATTTGAGCATCTCCGTTTTGGCCTTGGCAGGAAATTACGCAGTACTAATTTCAAATGCTGACAGTATTCTCGGCATGGACGAGAAGCAGAGTATGGTCTCGGAGTCTCTCTTGTTCACAGTTTTCGGAGATAATTTGAATGCAAAAAAGGTATTT
>JAQIYD010000194.1:0-10770 GCA_034699565.1 Anurida granulata
TACGGGTCTTGTTTGGCTCCGATCTTCTTATAGTTCATAATTCGTTCCTTTACTGCCTGGGAGACATTAGGACCTACTCCTCGACCTCAGTTGGATCACTTGGCCCAACGGCAGAAAATCTTCTGTCCAGGTGACGGCCGTTGGACGAACCTCCTACTGTGGACACCGGCTTCCTCGGGGCTGGTTTTTTTCGTAGATCGTCTTCGCATTCGCTGTTGCTTATCTACAACAATAAAGACACATTTGTTCATTATTAGGAACAATGACACAAGAATTAGAATAGGATACTCTCAAACCAAAAATGAAAAAGACTCGGCCCGCGTTTCAGTTCAAAATTTAAGGGGCGGGACAACTTGGCGGGCTGTTGGCCAACAGCCAAAACTTGTTTTTTTTTAAATCTTTAACAACTTAATCAATCTCAAAAAATCAATCGATAACCACTTAATCAGTCAATCCAATCATCTAATCTCGTATCTGCGTGCTCCTCACATCTTTGAACTGCCTTGCACATGGACACTCCACTTTCAACTAATCAAAAGAAGAGGTACAGTCCACGCGGAGAGAAGGGGATTATGGCGGCCATACAAAACGTGAAATTATTTTTAATTGAATTGAAGGAGAAATGTGAAGCCTACGTCAGGAAAAATGAATTGACAGGTAAGTTCTGAAGAATTTGATGGAATGAAATTTGAATTGGCGTAGAATAAAATTAAATTTGATTTAATAATTAATTTCATTTTCAGATTTTCCGGTGAGCATTGACAATGTCAACAAGATGACCGCAAATCTTTGTGGGGTTAGTATGGCAAAGGTAGTTAAAGTAGCCCAAGTCCAACGAAAACAAGTTGAAGGCGGGCCCTGGTCGGAACAAAATTGAGTTTGACTCGTTCAACATCTCTCAGGTACATAAATTACACTTAATTTAATAAAACGTGATATTATATGAACATATTTTAATTTATTTTGATTTCAGGTCCGTCGAATTTGCCACAATTTCTATGCAAGGAAGGAGTACCCGACGCTCCAAAAACTGCTCACGACCTGCCTTGAAGACCCAAATTTTCCAAGAGTCAAACTTGAAACATTCCGAAAGTGGATAAGGGAGAAATGTGGATTTCGCTACAAGAAAATTTTTGGGAAGCCAGTTTATTTGGAGCGGACGGACATCGCAGCCCACCGGGAAAAGTTTCTAATAAAGATGAGACATTTAAGAAACAATGGCTACAAAATCTACTATCAAGATGAGACCTGGGCATCTCCCAATCAGAGGCGGAACAACATTTGCCAAATCAAACTCTCAGACAAGGACATGCAAGTTTTCAAAAGAGAGTTCAATGGAAAATGTTTGTCGAATGTTGAAGGCTTCACGGGCGGATTCACCTTGAAAGGGGGCAATGGAAGAGTCATCATTAACCACATCGGGAGTGAAGACGGATTTCTTGAAGGAGCTTGTGACATCTTCGTTTCGAAGAAGAGTGCGGCTGACTATCATGAAAACATGAACTCAAAACACTGGCTCGAATGGTTTCAAAAAGTGGTACAACTTTTACCCGAGAAGTCAGTGGTTGTGATTGACCAGGCACCTTATCACAAACTAAGGGTCGAGGGAACTGTTATGCCAAAACGTCATTGGAGAAAGAAAAAAATTATCGAATGGTTTCATGATCATAAGATTCCACTTCCGGAACATGTGCGAGATTTTAGTCAGCTCACCAAAGCAAGTTTACTTGAGTTAAGTAAGAAATACCCTGTAGAAGAAGTTTTTGAAGTAGAGGAGATTGCTAGGCGGAGTGGTAAAGATATTAAGGTGTTGTTTCTTCCCGTGGCACATTGTGAACTGAACGCAATAGAGTTAATTTGGGCCTTTCTCAAGGGTAAGGTTTCGGAGCTGAACACCATAGGAGGAACTAAACGGGTCGAGCAATTAACTGTGGAATGTATCAAACTTGTTACTTCTAAATTATGGAAATCTTGCGTAGAGCACACTCAAAAACAGGAATTAGAATATTGGACTAGGGATAAACTTGTTGAAACTAACATTTATGAGGAGATAGTTTCTAACCCTGACTTGTGTTTCTCTGTTAACGGGGGATCAAGTGATGAATTCGATTCATCAGATGATGAGAGTGACCTTGAATTTGAATAAACTTGTCAAATTAATATGAAAGTTGTTCGTTGGTTGTTTATTTTTGTTTTTATAGTGATTATTGTTTTATAATTTTGGGAACTGGGGTAATATGAGAGAAGTGTTTCGGCACTGCAAACCACTTAAATTTTCAAATAAAACGCGGGCCGAGTGTTTTTCATTTTTGGGACTAGAGTAGTGTTTCCTGAAAAAAAAATTTTTTGTTGAGAAAAATCTTTTTGGTGGCCTGGCGATTGCACCAAAATCCAAAAACTCGAGTCCAAAGACCGGTTGGAGGGATCAGTACAGTCACACTTGAAACCATTTTGTCTAACATTTTTTTCTTTCGAGTATATTCCTATATTACAATACGCACACCTTACAAAATACTTTCACTTCTAGTTAACGAGCAAAATGGCAAAGACTCACCTTCGATTCCAAAACGGCCAAAAAATGCCCATTTTGGGCCTTGGGACTTGGCAGGTAGGTTTCAATTTGAAATCAACTAATTTCAAAATTTTAAAATTTTTACGTTTTTACCAGGCAGAAGACAGCGAGGAATTAGTTAAGGCACTGAACGATGCTCTCACCGCGGGGTACCGACACATAGACACCGCCTACGAGTACAACAATGAACATATCATTGGGAACGTTCTCCGCGAATGGTTCACTTCCGGAAAGATTACGAGGGAAGAACTTTTCATTGTTACGAAGGTAGATTTTTAAAAATGAGCCCGGACAGTCCTTTTATTAAATACATCTTAACGTATTTGCGCAGCTTCCCGCTATCGGAATGGACGAGTCCCGGGTGGAACATTTTCTCAAAATGTCTCTTGCTGCTCTTCAGCTCGACTACGTAGACCTTTATCTACTGCACACGCCCACTGGGTTCAAGTACATAGATGATGTCACGGTTTATCCAACTGAGGGTGCCAAATTGCTTGTGGACATGACCACTGACCACGTCAAAATTTGGAAAGCCATGGAGGCTCAAGTGATGGCGGGAAGGACCAAGGCAATCGGAATTTCAAATTTCAATAGCAAACAAATTGATGGGATTGCGGCATGTGTCAAAATTCTTCCGGCAAACCTTCAAGTGGAGGCACATCTCTATTTCCAACAAAAACTCCTTAGACGTGCAGAAAACACGGGATAACTGTCTGTGCTTATGCTCCATTTGGAAGTCCAGGGCGGAAAGCTTTACATGAGAAATATGGATTGTAACGCTCAGTAGCCTATTCGCCGACTGTTGAAAAATTGTGATTGTTGTTTTTGCTTGGTTTAGGGGAGTGTTTCAAGATCCGGGACTCCTAAATGACCCCTTGGTAAAAAGTATTGCGGATTCCCACGGAAAGAGTTCGGGTCAAATTCTTCTCCGATTCCTCATCCAATCCGACATTGTGGTGATTCCAAAAAGCATAAACACCAAACGGATTGTTGAAAATTTTGATGTAAATAACTATGCTGCTATTATTTTCAAGTTGATTATCACTCATTCAGTCACTTTGTTAATTATTTTCCAGGTTTTTGATTTCAATTTATCAGCATCTGAAATGGCTCAACTCCAAGGTTTGGATCAAGGAGAAGACGGAAGAACTTTTAGATATTCTGGTTTTACAGGGTAAGCTTACTATTTACAACTTAGACCAATTTACTGGACTAGAGAAGTAACGCAGCTGACCAAATTTCCTAATTTCCGCGTACTGAAATTGTATACATTGATTTCGCTTGCAGAGTTCAAGATCACCCAGAGATCCCGTATTAAAATGGATCCGCATCACAGCATGAGAGTCCATGCTTTGCTCTAACCGCAAATTTAAAATAATTTTTTTGCATCAATATGATATTTGGCAGCGTGTTTTCCGTTTTACTCGCCGTGTAGTTAAATTTACGAATGATTGGCATGGTTCGCATTGCATATCAACTACTATAATTAACTAATAAAGTGAAAGTATGCAAGAATGCCTTACAGTTAACTATACAGGATATCATTTGGAAACTTATGTGTAATAAATACTGCAGTTCTAACTTTTAAAATGCATAGGGTGAAGTACATTTTCGATTAGACAACTTTTTTTAGCAAAACGGCGGAAGATACTATCCAACTACAACGCTAGCGTAACGTGTCGTGCAGATTTAACGGCAAGTTGCCTTATATCAACTTGGCCAAACCCCTGCCGTTGAAAATTTCCGTAATATATATTTGAATATTTCTGAACCCGCCTCTTGCCTCTATTCCGCTTATGAATTTATTCCAATTTTGAGGGTTGCTCAGTTTGGTCGTTTAACTGTTTCGGTCAAAATGCTTACTCCCAATATATTTCCGTGGTTTTGCATTCCTTTCCAAATTGGTTACATTTTTAGCTTATTTCTCATAACATTTGATTACGAATCTTTTAAATTCGTGCACCATCAATCACGCCATTCCTACATATGATTCCCAGCATGTTTTGTTCTTTTGAAACTGGGGTTAAGAATAAGGCTTAGCATATCAAAAAACAAACTACAATTTTCCATTTTAATTAACTGTCGAAACAAAGCCTAAATATACTAAAATATTTTGTGTATGCATAATTTATGAACAATAACTTTAAATAACTTTAAAAATCACACCGGGGTGAAGAACAGCGAGGAAACCAAAAATTTAAATGTTGAATTGATTGGTATTGTGTGCCAAGTTGCTAGCACAAAAAGTCAAAGGCAATTAAATAGTTAACATTGTGAAACTCAAACACTCAAGCACAGCAGTGTTTCATGTATGGGCCTGGGGGCTACCGCAGCCTGCCCCATCACCTGGTAAGAACTGAGGAAAACAAAAATAATTACGCCTTTTATTTAAATATCGGAATTGAATTGTTTTTGTATTCCTCCTTTGCAGGGAATGATGTCGGGAGTTTTCATTCTTACACAATTTAGAAGTGGGCCCACATCATCACGCGAAAATTTCAAAATGGACTTCCTGCGGCTAATTGTACGAGTATTTGCAAAAGTTTAGAATTTTTATCGGGGCGCTTTGGTGCCGAGTTTGGGTTTCGCAACTCTTGTATCTTGTACGGTTGCTTTTATAGAGCCTGAAATAGCACTCTAGGTTTTCTTAACCGAAAAATAAAACTCATTACAGCAATGTGTGTGTGTGTCATTCTGTGCAGATCTTGATTGGAAGCGTTTTTGATGCACATTGGATGCTCATTTTCAACCGGGGGAAAAAGACAATGACTTGGGTTTGGTGTCCAAGAATTCATGAATTTTGGATGCAATTTCTCTAAAATTCTCAGGGGCATATTTGAAAAAATAATGAAATTTCCAAGATTTTGATTATGATTTAGCACATGGTTCTTTCGTAGTATTAGTATATTCTTTAGTATCCACTGGAATCATTTTAGGAGCATTTAAATTAATTAATCGGATAACAGTAATTAAAAGGAAGATTTTCACTGTAATGGTAGCATCGAATTTCTCAATTAAAATGGGTATAACTGATTGAAGGGTATTACTGGGTCCAAGAAATAAGGCCTCAAACATTGAAATTAAGTCAGTTTTCTTCTTTAGGAGCATTTTAACTTTAGAGCTGGACTTTTTGCTTCCTAGATATTGCTTCCTAGACTCAAGTTATTTTCAGAAACAATATGTATAAATCAAACCGGAAAGTGGTTCTTAGTCAATCTTAAGTCTTAGCAATCAAAAGTCTTAGCCAATCCTCCTTAAACTCTCAACGGAATAATTGATTGTGTATACGAAAAAAAATGCCAAAACTTGTTTTTTATTTTTACAAGTTTATTGATTACTCCCACCGACATTCTGAAAATTCTCTTCCTGATCTATCATTACGTTAGACGACAACTCTAATTTATTTGAATATTACTATACTACATCAGAAAAATTAAAAATTCATAAGAATAGTACCAACTTCTCTTTTAACATCAATATGAATAACCTCATACTCAGACGGAAAGAGAGTAAATTATTGTTACTTTTCCTTACCACTGCTTTGAAAGTATTTTAGTTGAAAAGATTGTCCACTGCTTTCAAATTTTTGAACAACAATGGCGACAGTATTTGAACACAAAGTGTTTAGATTTGCGGTGAAGTTCTATACATACTCGAGGGTTCTACCTTTTACTCTCAAAGAAGGACTATTGAGCCATGGGAAATCAAAGCATGCCCAATTCTTCATTGTCATTTCAGTATGGTTTCATATTTTTAATACTTTGTTCATGTTCTGCCGTATTAGGGAAGAGTTTTCATCAAATCTAGAAGGGAGAGGAATACTAAGCTGTTTCGTGTTGCTGATTTCTGGCATAGGTCTCGAAGACATATTAACACTAGAAATCCACAAGGCAGATTTCATAGTTCTGACAAATCAGTTGATGAAAACATTCGACATTTTTGGTAAGCTTGTGCCTGTTGAGTCGGTTTGGATAGCCGCTCTTCTAGTATTTTAAATAACGTACGTTTCCTTTCATAATCCATCGGGATATTTAAATTTTGACGCCCTGACGCGGGGGTTACGCAAGATGTGGGGCACTAGAAGGAGGTGTGATTATGAAAAGAAACTTTTAATATCAGATGCAATTAAATATAAACTAGAGTTGCCAGAAGTTGAAATCTGTTAACATTTGTTGAATCTCAGACAAGTTGATCACGAGATGTTATGCTGGTCGTCGAAGCAACATTTATAAACTTACTTACGGATACATGTTATTCTATGGATTGGTTTCGGCGCCAGCTGTGACTATTGGAATTGCTGTTCATCTATACCCTACGTTAACATTTCCGACTCTACCAACTTATACGCTCCTTCTTACCATTGCTGTTGGCGTAGGTACTATTGCCACTGCAATAGAGATGGTAGTTATAATAACATCATTGCTACTGATTTCTCATGGAATCGAATCTGCTGAACCAACTTCAATAAAAAATCGATGGATGGGAAGGTCTGCATTTTACTTGGACTCGGAAATTACACTTTATCCTTCCATTTTGACATATCGGAGCATTTTCATTATAAACAAAATTCATAATTTAACATTTGGACCCCTGTTTACACCTGCAGCAAAACTCTTCATTATTATGCTGTTGGCAATTGGGATTTATGCTGTAACCCGGCTGAGGTCCGCTTTGAGCGGAACATACGTGTGTCTACTATTAGCCTGTTCAGCAACATTGGTTATAGCTATTGTGCCATCTTCAATGTTAATGTCAGGAATATATGACTCATCCCTTGAATTTCGTAGAAGTTGTTACCGGGGATGCATTGGGAAAAATCAGGACGAAATGAAAATATCTCGGAGATACATCAAATCCATTCAGATGATGAGAGTTGAAGTTGGCAGTTTCTACTACATGGAATCTCATGCAAAATTAACACTGCTTGGAGCAATTGCTGAAGGAATTACATTCATGTTGATTACTTTCAAATAACACCCCATAACGGTGAAAGACTATGCAGCAATCGATCTGATTCAACCTAGCATGTAGGAACGCGCTTAGTAAACTCATTAAGACGTGTCAGTCAACTGTTGCTCAAGATTTTAATTTAACTAATTTTCAACATTTTTTCTGAATCCTGATAATTTTTGAATTATTGGGAATTTAGAATGCGCTACTGTGTCCCTAAAACCTCTTCGCTTTCGTGTTATCTTTACTTTAGTGAAGCGTTTCAGTTCGTGTTTCCACTCATTTTACTTTTCGTTTTCGTTTTACTTTAGCGTTACTTTAGGGCGGAGCATCGTGAAAGTTGGATTTGAACCAACTTTTTTTCTTTCTCCTCGTTTTACTTTGGGGATCTCAATTGCCCCTGACCAAAGCCATAATTAAACCCCAAAAATGGTTTGTTTTCTTCATTCCCAGAATTTGCAAGGAAATTGCAGACGTGATTGGAATTTTTAATTTGTACAACTAAATTACTTTAAAATCAATTTTTGACACTCGCGGAATAGTCGACCTTGTAGCACATTACCCCGAGTCCAAACTTTTCTTTGGAAAGGGGTGGGACTTGCCGAATCACTTAGTAAAGTATACATTGGAAATGGGTGAAAGAAAATGAAACTGAAGAGAAAAGGAAAACGAAAACGAAGAGTAAAGAGAAAAGAAATGTCAAAAAGTATAAACAGCCCTAACATTCCAAAACTTAAGGGAGACTTAACTGCTAGACCAATTTTAGGCCTTACGTTCAAATTTTGCTCCTCTCCACGCTGTTAACATTTAGTTTATCAATCCCGGGTGTCATTAATTTGTGGCCCCGAAAATCCCGGGATTGGGAAAATGACCGGGATTCCATTCTCTAAGCACAGCCCAGTACTATGAACCATATTCAACAGTTTTATTTTTAACAGTTCAGCAGCCACTAATTTTTCTATTATTTAGCAATAACTCTGTTAACACAAAATTGAAATGAGTTGATATTTCATCGAAATAATTGAAGCGGAGTGTAAAACTTTGTTTAGATCAAAACTCATTTTGGGGTGGTCGGAGCTGGCAGCACTGCGTTATGATTGTTAAGAAGGTTGATGATTTCTTGATGATTTCCCCACGTAGCCACTTGAAGTGCTGTCTGTCCAAAACTGGTTGTTTTGTTAATGTCCATTCCGAACTCAATTCCGTTTTCAAGTAAAAACTTTGCCGCATTTTCGCAATTATTCTTAACAGCCAATGTGAGTGGAGTTTGGATTTCAGAGTTTTCAAAATTAAGAAATTCCTTTACTTTTTCCTTGTCCGTTTCCTCAATAATCTTCTGAAATACATTTTGAATTACACCCGGGACGTTCGATCTGATCGCCCTATGAAGAACCGTGTCCTTCCCATCCTCCCCATAAGTCTTGACGGAAAAAACGCTCGGGCCATATTCCAGAATTTCTAGGATTCTTTCCAAACCCAGCTCCGAAGTAGCCTTGGCTGCCATTTTGAGTTTGAGTGACTTAATGGCAAATTGAACCTGGGCCGTAATGTCCACTTCTTGTCCATAAAGTCGAGAAAATGCTTCAAAGACGCGTTCATACAATTCCATGGCTTTGTCAAGTTCTCCTTGAATTTCGCAGACGATGGCCATGAGGTAGCGAGTTTCCGCCAATTCTCCTACATCTTGTTCTTTCTTATCCTCATCTGAGCGGCCAAACTGTTTTCGAAAGACTTCTTCCAATAATTTCGAAGCTTCATCCAGTTTGTTTTGACACAAAAGAACATTCCCAATCGATCGTTGTATACAGAGTGTTCCTTGGCCACTTTCTCCTTCCCCCTCTTCTGCTTGCTTCATTCCAAGAGCTGTGTTATAAATTTCCAGCGCTTCATCCTGTTTTCCAATACTAGAGAGATAACTTGCTTTTTGGGTTAAACAAAGGTCAATGCTTAATCCTTCTTCGGGCTCGTAATCATACAAGTAGATTTCGTTGTAAAGTTTATAAACTTCTTCCCAGTTTCCTTCACTTGCAAACTTCTGCACCAGTTCCAATTTATTCTCCATACTGTTCCTGTCAATTATTTGAGGAAACGAAAAAGACTGCATTAGAGTGTACAATGTACTTTTTTTATAATCGTCGCACTTACTTGCGTTAACCTCCCTTTACAAGTTTCGAAATGAACGGGTTAATTTTACAGATTGGTTTATGAGCAATCACTACTACTCTTCTACATGGAAACTACTCTTCTAGAGGACCTTCGTTGACTTTCACTTGGGCGTTATTGATTTTTGTCATCTGGGCTGCAGACTTTAACTTCACCAACCACACTTTCGCAACTGCTCCAATTTTACCACCATCAAAAATCAGCAAAAAATATGAACTGACAAAAACTCTTTTTACTTGCCCAATAAAAATAAAATAAAATAATTTTTTTTAAATTTTTTTTTGGGAAAATATTATCCGGAATAAATTGTAGGTTTGTGCATTGGATAAATTGTTGGTACCTTCACATTGAGACATAAAATAGAGCTAAAAATGTAGCTCTTTCAAAACAGGTCAATAATTTAATGGATCGTCTTGAGTCATCCGACATTATATTTGAAATTTTAAATCAGCCGTTTCAGTTTAAGAAATAATTTTTGATGAACCGTAATCGACAAATGTATTTTTCCAATCCTTGTTCAAAAGTAGCAATCCCATCGTAGCTATTTTTGTTTTGGTTTGAAAATTAATTTTGGCAGTTTAAAATTTTTCTCCGGAAGAGCTTTTAAATTATTCTTCAAAAAACTTTATCGGCAACATTATTTTTGAATTTTTTGAATTTTGACATTTGTGTCAAGTTGTCTAAAAAAATTAATAATTTCTTTATTCAAATCGTTTTTCCTCAAGTTTTCATGCCGAAATATTTTTGTCATCATTTTTTATTTCCATTTAAGTTTAGAAAAATTTCACGTTTTCGATATTTAGAATTTAAAAAATTGAAAAAATGTGCAAGTCATGCGTTAAAGTAGCCCATATGTTTTTTATTTATCACACTTGACATTCGACTTTCGTCCTATCAAGGATGGGTCCCATGAGGTGGGTGATGGTCAAGTCAAGCAAAGTTCGTCACTTTTGGGTCAATATGATTTAAGAATAAAATGTTCCGCGTTTTTGTTAAATGTTCAAGGGTTTAAATCACACCAATTTTATCTGCCCATAACTCTTTGTACACAACAAATAGGTAACTAGATTAGTTGTGGAGAACCA
>JAQIYD010000195.1:0-10769 GCA_034699565.1 Anurida granulata
TGGTCTGATAACAGGGGTAGCCTAAGGACAATAAATGTCACAAAACTAAACTCAGGAAATCCCAAAGCCGTCTTAGATCTTTTACTAGTGGTGTAGTCACAGATGAATGTTTCAATTAAAAAGTCAGACAATAGGAAAAAATACACGTCACAAAATATTTTAAGACGTCCAAATATTAATGACGATTCGGATCTTAAAATATGTCTCAAATCCAGTAATGGGTATTCCGAGGTGTTAGGAACGCTGTGAATTGTTATTGGAAATCCTGGAAAATCAACAACAACTTCCCCGGCATCGAACAATAGATGAACGCTGCAATCAGAGTATTGATCAAAAACAAGGCTGAGATTGGAAATATAGCTTTCACTGGTGCATTTTGTCCCAAAATAAAAAATTACAAATACGGCTGAAAACTTATTGACCCTTGTAATCATGTTGTGGTTGATTTTGAAAATGGTAACTAAGATGCTACAACAAACTCAGGGATAAACCATGAATGCTCAAACTGGAACTTAGCAAAACTTGTTGCCCGGTTTGAGGTGTTGATTTTTAAATTAGCAACATTGCTATTACATTTGTCTCATGTCAGGAGGATACATGCGGCAGATATCGTGAAGTGAGCGCTCCGACGGGTTAAATCGTGGTGATAACAGAAATCCACCCTCTTTCTCTTTACCACACATAAACTAGGATAAAATGGCGATTTTCAACGCGCCTCAACTAGAACATGTTCTTTTCAACTTCAGTAGCCGCTCCAAAACTAATACCATCCTTGGCTGGTGTTAAAAGTTTGAATAAATAGCTTTTATTTTTCCCATTCGAATTCACCATTGGAGGCTCTCTGTACGCGTGTGCCTTATTACAAAGTTTTGACTGTTCGTGTTGTCGACTGAGTTACAATTACATTCCGACATTTATGAATTTATCATCGCTCTCTCTAAAGTGTTTTGCCTCAAAATTTAAATGTGTTCACAAATAATGTCCTTGTATATTAGATCGTCTTACACGTTTATATTTTACACTAAACAAGCCCGTGCCTAGGCCCGGAATGATACACCATTCCGTGCTTAGACGCAGGCTTGCTCGCTCGCTGCGCAGCATCTTTTTGTGAATTGGCAACCTTTCGTCATTGGAGCGCTTAGCCACTTACTCCAATTACTACCACTACTAGCGGCAACTGACATTAGAACAAGGATTTCATTATGTTTACAAGCGTTAATTTATGCCTATAATTTACAAGCGTTACAAGGTGAAAAATCTCACTAACTCCACCATTCGATTTGCAAAGAAAAACTATTTCTTGCCAAATTCTCCACCGATGTTGAATCTTCCACACTTTGGAAACTGACAGACACTCTTACTGGTTTTAAATCAACAGGGAAAGTACCAATATCGGCACTCAAATCTGAAAACGGCTCTGTCGTCACTGATTTAACCCAGATCTCAGATATGTTGTAACAAAGGAAAAGGCTCCAAGAAAACTGCTCTTAACGTTTGTCCAATCTCACTTCTTTCCCCTTTGGCAAAGATTTTGAATTGGTCATCTACAACCACTAAACTACAACCACTGATTGACCCACTCTGCACTTTCACTTTTCTCCCAGGATGTATGGAATTCAGTGGATCACTGAAATGGACGTGTCGGTGCAATCTTCATTCAAAGTTTCAGAAGGCATTCAACTCCGTCCAA
Source organism: Anurida granulata (assembly GCA_034699565.1). Classification (NCBI taxonomy): domain Eukaryota; kingdom Metazoa; phylum Arthropoda; class Collembola; order Poduromorpha; family Neanuridae; genus Anurida; species Anurida granulata. The sequence goes on from JAQIYD010000195.1 coordinate 1,691, forward strand.
AAAGAACTCCTTGTATACACAAACTCATTTTCAAATTCAAAATCCCGAGACAACTTGTAAAAGTTATTATGACTTTCTCTATGGCAGCTTATTCAACCTTAAGATTAGGAACTTCATTTCCAAGTATTTCCAGGAAGTGAACTCTGTCACACCAAAAGTGGACAAAAAGAAAGAAGGGTCGTTTAGCATTACTAAAAAATACGTTTATGGTTCAATGACCCTACATAAAAAAAACTTGCCTTTAAAATTATCTATACTTATTGTCGACTAATTTTTCTATTAAAGTGATTTGGGGATAAGATTCAGTCAAAAATAAATTTTTTAGTCGAATTGTACAGAACGTATCCTAACTGGGGGTGTCAATCTTGGGATGGAGAAATAACTTTTTGGGGGCGGGCCGTTCCCTGGTTCTCTCCCTGGAATTCTCCTGGTTCAACCAGTCCAAAACTTAACTACTATAGTGCAAATTACATGTTTGAGTAAAGATAAAAGTATGTTTATTTCATTAGTTAACAGGATTTTTGTAATTTTCCAGTCGCGATAAATAAACGTAACAAATAAAAAATAGATAAGAATTTTATCTTGTTGTTGCTAGCAGTAGTGATGATCAACACAATACCGCTGCTGCCGTGTCCTTCAATAAGTAATGAGAAGAGGAACGTGAGCGAGCAGGGAAAGGGTCCTGGCACGTTTCGCGGGCACCAAACAATTAATTTAGGTTCAGCTTAATTATGGAACGACAACTTGTCATTGGATAGTTATGCTCAACATAATGTATCGTACCCCCTTCTAGAGCAGGCACAAGGTCACAAGATTCAACCACGTGTATTTACTGAAACCTCAGTTTCTCAAGTCTAAAACTAATTTTCTAAATTACTTTTTGGCTGCACATAAGCAATGGGCATCGATTTAAAAAAAGATAAAAAAATTTATTTTATAAAGATGTTAACCCGACATCTAAAGCTTAAATTTGACGAAATCAGTTTTTTTGTGACATTTGAATGTCACAGTTGTCTTTAGGGATCAAAGACATGATGGATTTAGAACACCAACAAGCATTTTTAATTCAATCCATGATTTTCCAAAGTCAAATATTCAAAAATTACCATTGAGTTAAATGTAATTCAGTTAAGCGAGAATTTATCTCCACGTGCAACACCCTAGATGTTATCTAATCAAAAATTAATTAGACTCCAGGGTAAAAAAAACAATTTATGCTTATCTCGTTGGAATTTTTGCTTTCATTTCGTGAAGCATTTGAAGGATTTTGTTTCATCACTCTGCAATTTATCAAAACATATAAAAGTGAACTCAATAATGAAAACGTTAACACACAAATCAAAATTCCTCACGACATTTAATTTCGGTGAGGCGCACTTTTTTTCTCAAAAAATAGTTCCTGTGTTCAAAACTTGATTTGGTGACTAATAAAATGTCGAATAAAATAATCCTAGTGGTGGTTTTAGTATTTCTGTGCCTGCAGCAACCATTTTTGGCTACTTCCTGCACTAGTAACATGTTTCAGGGATACAGAAACTTTAACGTGGAACGGGTAAAGAAGCAGCGCGTAATTAATTATTTGTAAATCCTCAAATTTATTGTTCATTCATTTATACTTCCAGTACCTCGGACAGTGGAATTTAGTTGGATTTGTGGACAATGACAACAATGGAACAATTCATAGATGCGTTTCAGAGAGTTACGCCAAAAGCAGCTTGGAAAATCCATTCCTACTGGAAACAACATGGAGGTAACATTTTGTTCAAAACTGTTAGAATTTATCGCTCAATTTCATCAGTCTAAACTAGATTAAATTCTCAAGTTGTAAAACAACACATTATATTTTTATAATTTATATTTTATAATGGGGAAATTTACTGAGGGCACATTTGCTTTTTGGCATCTTATCCTTACGATTCCACAGACTTTTTTTCGCTGGAACAATTAAGCTAAGACGACCTAACCTAAGATAACAAAACTAACCAAATAAAATTGTTTTAACAGCGGAATTGTGGATGATGTTCCCATGGCCCAGAATGGAATCATAACGCTCGGGGATAGTCATTTCCAAGGGCCGAGCCACTGGGACTTCTACATGGATGGCAGTAAGCTAACTAATCCAAACATTATAGTTTTATTTTAAACATTTTTAAACGGCAAGGTTTTTTTTGCAGCAAAGTTCAACACCTTCATACTGGCAACCAACTATGACACTTGGGCCCTTGAGTTTTCATGCTCAGACTCATTCCAGTTTGATCGATTTATGATAAGAAGCCGTTCAAGTGGTTTGGAATTGGAAACAATAGAGCTTCTCAAATCTCTCATTTCTGGATACGGATATGATGGAAATTCTTTACAACTTGTGGATCACACAGACTGTCTGTAATAGAATGTTTTAAAACGCGTTTGTCATTTTCCAGGTCAATAAATAAATAAAACTTTTTGAAAGTTCTAGCAAAAATACACACTTTTACTGAAATAATAATTTTGAAAACTAACTTGCTTAAACTGGGCTTGACGAAACTGTCTCGCAATTGACGGAAACTGGCAGATGCTGAAAATTGTGGTCCTGCAACCTAACCTAGTATTTTTCCATGCCAAATTGGACAGCTTTCCTAGTAGACTGAAAACTTAAGAATTCTGTTCTGCGCAAACGCTTCTGGAAATCCTCAAACTTAGGTTAGGTTAGGTTAGGTAAACTCAAAATTTTGGAGTCTCGATGATAATTTCAAGTTCGAAATGATGAGTCGAAATGATGAGTCGTGGTAAGTGTGAAATAATTATAAATGCACCCCCTTAAATATTAAAGTATTAGACATTATTTATTCCGAAGAAGCATGAAGAATTAATTAAATCTCAAATTGTGGGTATTAGTGAAGTCATATACTTAATCCACCGCTTCATTTATTTCGGATCACATAAGACTTTTATTTCAAGATTGACATTCTCGAGTGAAGAAATCATTGAATTACACTTAATTTCATTTAATTTGGTGCTAATTATTCATTTATACCATGCGTCTTACTTGATAATTTGCGGAAATGTGATCCAAAACAACTAAACGTGTCTTAAGTAAGTTGGGAGAAATGAGAAGACATAAATCCCTTCTGCACAAAATATTGCAATATTCCCTTTTACCTTGGAATATATTAGTTTTGCATTTTTCCATGTTATTTCACTCGTGGATTAAATTATATACGTCTAATGTTTCTCCAGAGTTCTCAAATCACTAACCTCTTTTTTGAATTTGTTCTATTTTTTAGATAAAAGAATTTCATTATGTTTGGAACTCTGAGATTATCCGCTTTGGACTTGAGTTTATGCTCAGGGAATAAGCTGTGGTTCTGTAAATAATTTGAGAATTCGGATGAAGATTAAGCGCTTCCCAAATTTACGGAACAGTGAGTCAGATGCACTATCAAAAGTCATCAAAATGAATCTAACCGATATCTCCAGAGATGCTGAAACCAGCATCAATCTTCTGTAAAATTTTAATTACAATAATTTTCGTCAGATATTGACCCAGACAAAGGTCAAAGTCAATCGCAGTGAGGTGGTTAACAAAGTAGGATTTGAATATGATGGTGTAAGGCGATTTAGAATTCAAGGACACAGTTATTGTTTGTGAAGAAATTCAAGTTTCGAGCCAGAAAAACTTTAGAAGGTGCGATGTTAAATTCATAAATGTCGGTCAACAACACGAACACTCAAAACTTTGTAATAGGGCACACCCCTACAGAGAACCTCCAATCGTGAGTTCGAATGAGCAAAACAAAAGCTAGTACTCAAACTGTTTACAACAACCAAGGATGGTATTGGTGTTGTATCGGCTCCCAAATTTGAATACAAAACGATCTAGTCGACTTTATGGCGCTTTGAATATCGCCATTTTTAGCCTGGTTTTTGTGGTGAATAGAAAGAGGGCGGATTTCTCTTAACCACGATTTGAACAAAGTGACGGTAAAAGATGTGATGGGAGTGTAGTAGGAAAAAAGTTTGGTTGTAAACGTATTTGATGGTAGCAGGGTGGTATGAAGCGTCATTTTTGCACTCCACTTTGCCCCAATTTGATTCTCATGTAGGGCAGGTTTTTTTAACTTTTGCTTGATTAATAACATAGTAAATGGTTAATTACAAATAATAATATTGTAATACAACAAATTTTAATGACTAAATTTGCTTCGATCTTTGGTTCTGATGAATTGGAAATTGAAAATCTGCCTCGTTTTTCAATTCTGAATTGAAATTGAGGTCGTCATTGTCAAAATGAACGTACTTGAAAACACCAAAATGCCAATCTGTTAAACAATCACTCTTAGGTTGAGCGGTAAACTTTTTCCCCTTACACACAAGTGACTTCTTTTTGCAATCGTCACCTTTTTATTTATTTTTCGTTGGCTCCAGTTTCACCAAATAATCGTATCAAATATTTAACCGTTAATAGGATTCGCTCACGTGGAAGGAGGGACGATCGAGGTCAACATTGGGAACCGCGGTAGACGCTACGGAGGAAGAGGTGGCGGTGGGGATTACAAAATATGACGGTGGGGTTCTTGCGTGGCGTTTCGGAGAAAGTCGTGCAAGATGTGAAGGATGGGAACAAGGGCCTGAGCGACGGGGAAATCCTATGGGAGAGAGGGAAGGGAAACAACAGGGACAATTCCGGATGATCTGACCTTAAAAGATTTTCACTGAGACTAGCTTATTATTTGTCCAACTTAAGGTTCAATTTTGAGTTGTAATAATTATCAATTTTGAGCCTAATCTTTGATTTAGGGTAGGGAAAAGGAACTTTCGAGAAGAACAAATAAATATAAAAATATTTCAAGTTTTTATTTACAAACACGTTTGGGACTCCTCACATGTAGTAACTAGTAATCTTAATTATTTTTACTTATCCAAAACCAAACAGATTCCAAAATACCAAAAAGATTCAAGCGAACGTAACGTAGCAATTTTAAATTCTAAAAATGAATTGCATCTACATGCAGGGTCACTGAAATGACATGGCACTTACAATTTCACATATACACACATATAACCAAAATTCTTCAACTTTTGTAAACATTTTTTCGTTATAATGGTTTCCCAAATTTTATTGACGTTTTCAAGGTTTGGTAAAAGTTGAATTTATTAACATCGGATTCCTTCTGAACCATTTGGTTGGCGGGGGGGGGGGGGGGGCAATGTATGCATTTAGGCAACAATGGAGTGGAATTTCTCACTGAAAGAGTCGTTGCTTCGATTCCTATTCAGCAATTTCAGTATTGATTTACCAGATTTAATTACTTCTCTCACCAATTAGTAGTGAGGCTAGCGTCAATATTTTTAAAACAAAGGAAATCTTCTGAATGCGACAGCTGCCAAGCACGTTGTGGTTTGGCGATTGATATGCCGCGCAATTACTTGTTAATTTTGTTCACCTTACAATTGATTTCTTGCGTGTTAGCATTGCCAATTGGTTTGAATTAGTTCATTTGGATCATAATTGAATTTAATTCCTGCCTATAAATTCGCCCAAGTTCAATGACTCCAACTCAAAATTTAAGCCTGTTTTATTACACTAATTCACATTTTGAACAAAGCAGAAGCAGAAGTCATGAGGGTGTTATTTCTTATTTTACTTGCAGTTTCACTCGTAGGCGTTTTTGGGTCTGATGGCGACGAGGACGGAAGTGACAAGAATCGTGAGAAAAAGTACCCTCAACCAGATCATGGAATTTTTATTCGCAGCCCTTTGTTGCCCCGCCGCCGTAGTCCTGAACCCTATCGCGCCAGCAGTTTCGACATGTTGAAGTAAGTTATCAGAATACTTTTTACAAGTGATGAGTTCAAAGGAAACTTCCAACCACTTTTCAGAAAAAAATGTCTAATTTTAATTCCTCCTCACAAAGCTATTTTGATTTGTGAAATTGTGAAAGGATGTTTGAAGAAAATCGTTCCATTCGTTTATAAATTTCCACGATAAGTGACGGTCGTAAACCACTTTTCTAAAACAAATCCCTGTAATAAATTCTTTCATGTAACAGATATAATCAGGACAATCCAGAAGACGAATTTGATCACGGAACTGGTCGCCGGCCCAATTGTTGAGTGATCCAAGATTCCCGGCAAATTCTAGCCCCAGATTAAAAATAAATACAAAAAATCTTGATTTCTCTTAGCGCAAGTTTTTAATTTTTCGTTCACTTCATACACATCCAAAAAATGCACAGACACAATAAATTAAAATTCTTCAGCATACTTTTAGTCTCAATGGTTTTCTAAATTATAAGCTAGAAGTGACATTTGAAAATATATCAATCAGAGTTTCTGAACTTGTTTATGTGACTTCGTCGGAATGGGTATGCAAAGTAAATATTTGGAGTTTGACTTCAATATATTTGACTTTCAATACAATTTTTTTGCAAATCCTTGCATTGCGACTTCGACATAAGTAGCGGGGCCAAAACTCACTCAATTAAAGCTTGCTTGCCAGATTCATGTTGACCTAATTCAGCTCGTCATTAATATGTTTGAAAAAATTTGAGCTTTCATTAATAACTTTTGAATTTTGTGTGAATCTTAATTGCATCTAATTGAGTGGATAAATTCGGCCACATTTCGGCAACATGCATATTAAGTAAATTTAGTTCGAGAGACGTTGTTAAGTAAGAAAGTTGTTGGGAAAGAAGGTAGGCACTCTCTACTACTTATTTTTTTATTTTAGTGCAAACAGTCATGTGCAGTGTCCCAAATATGTACCTTACTATCCTAGTGGCGCAGACGCAATGTAATAGTTTCACTGCGGATGTCATGAACGTGACTTTAAGAAAAAATTGAATACTAATTTTTAGTATAAAAAGGATAAAATATAGGGCAGCCTAAAAACAGAAATTTTTTAAACGAAATTACAAAAATTCGCTAACCAGACTGGTTCCAAACAATCCAACTCTTGAGAGAAAACTTTCAAAAAATTACAAAGTACGCCAAATCATATTTTATTTTAAAGAAAAATTCTGAAACACCACTGATTGAGCGGTTGTAGAATCGGTTCTGTCCATCTGCTGATTCCGAAGTTGTTTTTGCTCTGAATTAATCAAATTCTTAGTTTCATCGAAACTCTCGAACTCCTTTGTTAAGGTGTGCACTCTAAGACGTTTTTAGGTGGAGAAATATTTTCTTCCTTATTTTCTTCCAAATCTGAGAGATTTTGCAAGAAAACAAATTCCTCGATTATCAGCAGTAATGGCAATAAAATAAAATGAATAAAAAGAAAAGAACCAAATGAAATTATCACAAATTCGTTTTTCACGGATTTGGTTAGAAATTTGGATGACCAGCTTAGATTAGGTTAGGTTAAAATCAGCGTAATCACTGATTTTTGGCTAGGGGGGCCTGTGGTTGTGCAATTTAGTGGGACCATTATTTCCTAGAATTAGGCCACCGGCGATTGTTTCCTGCGCATTTGCGTTTCCAACCTTGGTAATGCGAGTAAAAACCTTGTATCCAACAAAATATGAAACGATAAGTTGGAATTATTCGACAAAACAGAAATGAGAAACAGAATATTGTGTATGTGTTCAATATAGTTCATGCTTTCAAGGGATCTGCTAGAGCTGTGACACGCCAGAATTTTCCATCGTCATTTATGTTGTTCGGTGGCTAGTTCTAGCTAACAAAAACCAAAAGGGATTAGGTAATGTGAATACGCTAAATTTTGACTCCCATTTAAAAATTGAGCTGAATCATGGATTTTTGCACCAAATTGGCGGATTGATATGATAACTAGTAAGGAATAGTTTAATATTGTAAAGGTAAAGACAAAAATCCTGAGAAAAAGAAAACGAAAAAGCGATCGGGAAAGGAATGGGCAAGAACTAAAACGCTCATCAACTTTTCAAAGCTTATGTTAAATAATATCGATGTCGTCCTTGGGTAATAAATTCTTGAAATGATTTTCCATGGATTGAGTTGTCATCTTCTCTTAACTACCACAAAAATTAACTTTGTTCCAAACTAAGTTTTGGTTTGAATTTGTAAGTTGATGTTGCGCTAGATTTTGTTATTTGTTAGTCACGTATTTTAACTTCATTTTTAGTAATTGAGAGCTCAAACTTTTCAGGAAAAGTCAAAACTGGAAAACCCGTAATTGTCTAAAGGTGCACAATAAAGATGTTCCAGAGGGTAATAATAATTATTGAATGTTACAAGCAATAGGAAACGAGTTTAGAATGTATTCCTTCTCTTTTCTCAGCTATACATACATTTAGAATAGCTTCAACGACTCTCGGAGTCTCGAGTTCGAATCACCCATGGTAGCAACAATATTCACACACGCCATGTTTGCAGGTGCAGCCACTGTCCCAGAAGATTGACTTTCGCCCCTCATCTGCACAAGTTCCTGTTCCCCATCTTTTGCATTCACCACCTTGCCCTTGGCAACTGACCCCATCTAGAATCCAAAGTTGGAACAACTTAATGAGCTCTGTATTTACTTTAGTAATAATTTTAGGAGAAAGTTACCAGACACTTGAATGCAAGCGAAAAGTGCGAGAAAAACAAAGATTAATTGTCCTTTGAGCAACTTCATTGGGATTTAGTTGGAAAACGTATGCGGTTCTACATCCAAGCGTTCAACCTGGGAGGAGAATTGTTAATAACTTTTTTCTGAAAAAAAATATTATGTGGTCCTACAGTGTTTGTCTTTTGAATACACAATGAATATGATGATGATTTAACAAATTAATTGTCGATAAACATTAATGTATTGTTGTTTATTGTTGCGAGAGCTCAATGGAAATTCTCATGGTCATGAGTTCACTTCAGCCTTCGGAAACTACTTTTGAACTAGTGTCATAACGTAGGTAGCGGGATCATAAGTCTGGTTTGTGTCCTCATGTGTTATATGAGGCTCCATGGCGTGGTGCCTAAAACCATCACCTACCTTACTTTTTGACCCACTACGCTACATTACAAGATGAAGGGAAATCGATTCCTTCGGGAGTTCCCTTTTCTTCATCGTGTGAGATGAGAAGAACTTCCTTGCTTTCATTCGGCAAGGTGGATAAGATATCCCCGTGTGACGCAATAAGATGAG
>JAQIYD010000196.1:0-10727 GCA_034699565.1 Anurida granulata
ATCCTTTCTCCTGTTGTTGGATAAAAAGGAAAATAAAACTTTGAGGACAAGAATAATCCTAAAAATGAATGACAACAGAGGCGAGTAATCCTCAAACTTTCTAAGTTACCAAAAAAATAAAAACTGTTGCTAGTCTGCTGGTGGATGTTCAGGAAATAAAAATTCCCTTGTATGAGACGCACCGAGATTTCTCGAGGGATGAGTTTATTTTTGTCTTTGAGAAGTGCATTTGAGTGAACTAGAACAAAAACTTTAGAACACGAGTGAAGAATTCGTTAGATTTTGGAAGAAAATGAAGCAAGGGAGAATTGTAAACATCACGTTCTCTCCAACTTTCTTATTTTCAAGAGAATGGGATTTGTTTCTAATTTTAGTCGTAGAGTTTTTCCCAGTGAATCAGAAAAAATCCAAAGGGAACTAACTCCTGGTCTCAATTCCTCACATCTGTGCGCACAAGGAATCCGGAAGGTTTATTTTAATGTAGTTTTTGTAAATAAACATCTCAACTGTCTTGTTCTGTAGAACAAAGATAACCCTTTGAGCCAAACATTTCGAGTTAAGAATAATGTATTCACTTTTTTGTGTGAAGCTTCGGCGGGAATTAACCCACGTGTGACTTTGACTTTCAAATACTTGAGAAAACGAGCTTGAAATAAAGTTCAATCATATTGAAATTTAAAAAAAAGTACAACAACGAAAAAGTTGAAGTCGTCGTTTGTCCAAAAATTCGTATATTTTCGGTAAAATCGCATTTTTTGCGTATGTTGTGCATTTTTTGCGTTTGTTGCAAGTAATATAAAATGTGACAAGGAATTCTGTAAGTATGAGTTCTTAATTTTTTTAGAAAAAGTGGGAAATTGTTGAGAAATTTCCTGAATTGTACCCCTGCAGTCCGTAATTCAAAATTATGTATTGTATTACCCTGTTTTTTTTGCAGAACAAAACTCAATTTCTAAACAAAAATGAGCAGATGGCACGTTGGAATTTCTGGAAGTTTTCCCAAATATTTGCGAACTTTGTCAATTTCTTTCTGGAAATGGTTGAGGGAACATAATCATTTTAATAAATGAAACCAATTCTGAAATAAATGGAATGAAAATAATGGCCGGGTCCAACTGTGAGGAATAAGTCCAAACTCGCGTGTGTGCGAGCGAGTGAAAGTGATAAGAGGAAAAGGAAGACCACCCGGTGGGGTCATAATGTGCGGGAAAATTGTTGCCAATTTTTGTAATGGTCGTAAATCACGAAAATAGGAAAACAAAAGATTGTGTGGTTCGGGCATTCCGCAAATGACTTCCTTCACATCCTGCTTCTCCCTCCCCCACTACCGATTCCCTTCTTGCCAAACTGAAACGCAGACTAATTACTTTTTGGAAAAATAGCCAAATATCACCGCACCATTAAAGCATTTTCAGAACAAAAGTTTATTGAATTGAATACAATGAATTCAATTCATTTTACTTCATCGACAGCCCTCCCATAAATTATTACGCCCTCCCATTCCAGCCAAGTTTGATTGATGATTTATTTGCATGTCGAACTCCATAAGAACCAGAGCTCGTGAAAGTCCTCATTAAAAATTGATATTGAAAAGTTTCCCGCCTCCACCTCCGTTCCCGCTCTGTTATTAGTCACAAATGAAGGAAACAACGACAGGGGTCGACTCGAGTAAGACATGGATTTTGAGAGCCAATAAAAATTCCATATTTCCCTCACTCTACTTGTATTTTCTTTCACCGCTTTCCTTTCTCCTTGGCTATTTGGGATGGAGTGAATGGGTTATGCATGAGATCACCGTATTTTTCAAATGGTGTCGGAATAACGTATCCCCCTTGGGAGTAGAAACTACCATGAACGTCTTCATTATTTATACAAAAGATGGATAGAATGAGTCCCTGGACGCATCCGAGAAAGTTCCATCTCCTACTCGTGTAATTAAAACATCCAAACACAATGATATACCCAGCCCGTGCCCATTAAAACAACGTCTAAAAAACTCTGTTTTTTCTCAAGGTGATCATGCCACATGACAATGACAATGAAAGGGCGTTGTTAACTTTAAATGAAAATGGAGAAAATAAACTTTCCCTCCATTTTTATTAGGCCAGTAATTAATCCTTTCTAACCACTAAAGGTATGGGCCACAAATTCTGGGGCAATGTGATACATGGGTCACGAGTTCGAATCCTGTCGGAAACAGTAAAATGTTGATTGATATGTTCACTTTTTGTTCTCCTGAATTATGAAGTAGCGTTAAAAATAATACTTAGCAGCTTGAGATTTCTAAAGACCAGTCGCTAAATTATTTTAGTCAACGATCGATCCATCAAATCTGTCACCCTCAAATGTGTCGGTAACGAATATGTTTGTACGCAAAACTGTCAGTTCAAAATCCGTCACTACAAAATCCGTCAGTGTTAAATACTGTCAGTCCTCAAATTTGTTTCATTTCTGTCATACGCAAATCTGTAGGTGAAGCAATACGTCAGTTACAAATTTAACTTTGACTCAGGTGCTTTTCCTTTTTTGGAGAACAATAACAATTCGAAACTGAGTACTGAGCCACTCGTAATTAATTATGGAATTTCGTGAAAATGGTTTAGTTTAACTTCTTACCTGTTTGAACTGAGACGTTCATATTTTAATCCATTGTTATCAGAAGCACAAACTTAAGTGAATGAAATCTAAAGTTTAGTGTTTCACTTTTGTGTAAACGCTAAGCTCACTTTCACTTTCAGTGCGGCTCTCCTACTACTGAACTTATTTCTGTAGAGTATTTCTAGTTTTCATGTTTTAGAGAAGAAAAGATATCAAAATAGAACCCATGCGCAAGAAAAAAGACTCGAAAAGAAGCATCCTCCGGAACGTACTAACAAATAGGTTCATTTCGGCTTGAAATCACGCGGGGTTTAAACGAAAAAACAGGATCTTGAAATAAGAAGGAAGCTTGGCTTGAAATTAATTCGAGAAGTTCTGAAAATTAAGAATCTCCCTTTCAATCACTTCTGGCTCATTATTTTGATTGTCTCCAACTTCTCTAGGAAAATCAAAAGTCAATGTTCCATAAAGTTAGTAAACTAAATTGAATTCAGAATTAATTGATTTCCTTCAAGGAATTACTAAGAGTAGAAAAATGTAAACGACCGAAAAGTGACGGAAATGGCTCAGGACTTGACAAATGCTACAAGAAATTTGCGCAGATTCTTCTCAACTTAATAGTCCCCTCAATTTTCAAACGTGTGTTTTCAAGCTGAGTTTCTTGCTTTTATTAAAATGGGCGAACTCCGATTTTGAAGAATTTTGAATACGGTTGTACCTTAATTTCTAACACTGCATTGAAAATTACAGAAAAATCTGCAGCACACTTGAGTTTCTCCACATGAATACGGATTTTCTGGTCGGCATGAGTAAACTGTTGTCTGGTCCTTACAAAAGTGAGCTGGCCAGTGCGGTGTACAATGGGCCCCAGTCGCTTCAGGCTCCGTAGTTCCTAACAATAATTAATGAATTAGTGAATTAGTAAATTGATAAATGAAAGAAGAAAAAATAATTTAGTCATCACCTATCCTAACTTTAACCATAGGAGTAAAACTGAATCGGAAATTCCCCGAGCCCATTGTCACGGTGGCTAGAAAAATCAATACACTCAAGAAAATTTGTGGTTTAGCCATTTTTCAGTGAATTTACTCCAACGGGATCAAAAATTTCAAAGTTTTAAAACATTAAAATCGGAATGTGAATTCAAACTTAAAGTTCAAATCCTTTTATATCAGCTTGGCGTGAACAATTTACCTGATTTAAAAAACTTAATTCTGGTCTCAAATTTACAAGTAAGTAATCAATTATTTAAAATTTCCTGGAACGAAACTGCCTGCCTGAGATTGAAAAACACACTTTTATTTTAGTTAACTTGTTAGACGGGTAATAAATTTGTAGTGTTTTAAAAAATTAACACGTTTTTGTCAAAATATAATTATAGACTACAAATGTAAACCATTGCAAAATCAGCATTTATCGCAACCTCGCCCTCTCTAAGTGTTAATTGACGATTCCAAAAGACGAATTTACGTAAGTCGTTTCGAAGAAACCTCATCACGTCATAAATTTTCTCTGGTGGAATTTGGGCTTGCGGGTGCTGAAATGAGATACCTGAAATTACTTGTTGGGAATGTTTGCAATAAAAACGAATCGTTTCTTGAGTGGGTGTGAGAGCGGAACAGGTGAAAGTGGCAGATTTGATGAACGAGGGGAGAAAGTGGAGCTGCCGGTGTCACGTTTTCCAGTTGGATTAACAGCAAGCAGGTTCGGATACTACTTAACAGTTTTCTGTGATTTATGTCCCTGTATAAAGTAATAGCAAGGGGAGTGTCATGTCATTATTAAGCTCAGCTTTCTCCATTCTCTCATAAAGTTCCACATTTTCTTGCCTGTCACTAAATAGAGTCTCACTTCATTTGGCGCCATTCTTCTCTTCTTTTCAAGCTCGGTAACCAAAAACACACATTTTGAATTCGTTTTTCGAACTCAAATAATGTTACGTGCGGAAATAGGAATCGGAGATAATATTATGTGGGAGGAAAGTAGACCAAAAAAATTTAGATTGCTTTCACCTCGATCTTGAAATGGATAAACGAGACAAGTGTCGGTTTTTTCTAAAGTAAGGAAGTCAGATATAGTTTTCTGGCCGTGTTAAAGGCTTCGTCCAATTTTGGGAAGGTTTCGGTCCCCAGAGTTTTTGGCTAGCTCATAAATTTGATCCCAGCTGGGACTGTCTCTTTTCCTTGCCTGTCCTCTGAGGTCATCTCTCTCTCTCCTCCAATTTTCCGAAGTTGGCCTGTATTGTGCAAACTGATGCGAATCATCGTCATCTCTCTCCTCATTTTTATAGCTTCATTCCCCACTGTGAGACCTTTTCAGAAAAGGCTCTTGGCGAACGTCCTTGGTTTCTTCCCTACTAAAATGGGACGTAAGTTATCTTGATTTTTCTCCTTGACTGAAACCTGAGTGAAATAACAGAATTGTGTTCATTAATTAATAGGATTTCAAAACAGGAATAAGGGAAAAAACTCAATCATTCCCATCATCAATTAAGATCATCACAAGATTTCCGTCTTGAGTTTGAGTCAGGAAGGATTAAAAGGAGAGAAAGTTCCAAAAGTTCTCCCTTTTTATCCGCCACAAAATAAAGTGTGTGAGGTGTGTGAGTTGAACCCTTCAAAAAACCTTATTCTTTCATCGGAAAAACTTTACTTTCTCCATTTGGTGGTTATCAGGAAAGGCGTAAATAAACTTTTGTGCTAACTGGAACAAAAAAGTTTCACCCCCAAAAATGTATTAAAAGTTATAACAACAATAAGACCATTTTCACTTCCTGTTTTCTATCTACATCTGAAATAAACCTTCTACGCCAAGGAGACATTGAAATGGAGACTGCGTAATGTAAGGTGATTTTGGTTAATTCAAACCCCAGAGCGTTCTGTCTTTTCTCATGAAGATAAATTTTGGCCTTTCCCTTAATGTGACTTTTCGAGAGAAAAGCCCTGGAGAAAGTGAACTTTCTCTCCCATTAAAACGAGAAGAGAATAATAGAGATGACTTTGCCTACTCTCATCCTAGCTTCCTCTTACAATTTTCATTCCTAAAACCATTAGACTTCTGGAACTGACAAAGGGATTGAACCATTTTTAAAATTTTAATACCCTTCCATTCTTATCTTAATCCAAATCCCTTTTTTGCTCTTTAGCACTTATTTTGTTAGGAAAAACAGTAGAAATGCATTAAAAATTCAAACACCTAGTGAAAACGCATTTTATATGAATTTCTTCTCTTCTACCTGGAAAATGAGGGAGGAAGTACGCTTGGAGATGCGGGCGAATTTATTTTCTCTTGCAGCGGGTGCTCAAAAAGTGAGAACCTGAGGGCCCGCTTAAGTAATTTTGAAGAGACATTGATGAATGACTTCTCAACTGCAAGGAAATTACGTGGGAGTATACCTCTGGCACGTATACTTAATATTGCCCTTATTTTGAACGTGGAATTACGCTGAAAAGGTAGAATTCAGCTCATTTGGGATTAGGAAAGGGCGGGCTAAACTAATTTGAAATCGTTACTGTACACATTGGAGACCATTTGCAAGATCGAGGGTCCCTTCCAGAATTTGATTAGCCCTGTTTGTAAAGATCTACTCGAAAACATCCGACATTTAAAACTAAACTCAAAATTAACTAATTCGGTTATTCTCACTGACGGAACTAAAAGTCTCAATGCGGTGTTGTAAAAGTGTTCTTTCGCTTTTAGCACTTTTGGTTTGTTCAGAAAAAAGTAGGAAGTCAAACAAACTAATAAGTTGACAAACTAAACGATTGCCAACAGCACTGGACATCATAAAGAATAGATCCGCTAAACATAAAACAGTCTTCCTGTATTCCTGTAGACATTCTGATAAAAAAGTTGCAGCAAACGAATTGTGAAGTTTCCAAAACATGAGCCTTGTTCCGTTATGTTTAAGTTACCGGCCATCTAAATATTTTCTTCTTTCGATATTTCTCGGCGAAAATAACAGCTTTCTTATAAAAGTAATAAATTTCTATGAGAAATTTAATTAGATTAAGAAATCTTAATTAATGAAATTCAAAAAGATGATTTTTGCTGATAAATTATCGAAACTACGATTACATGAACACGCACGTTTTTATCTCATCAGAAATGAGAGATAAAACTTAGTACTCGTTTTGTGTAAGGGCCAGAAACACCTCCGACAGCTCTCTTGCAGTTAACATTTTTGTGAAATGTCGTCCAGAAAACGAAAAATAGAGGAGATAAAACGCCAAGAGCAGGTTTCAGCATTAGGTTGCCGAGCGACCCAAAAAGGATCCGTATTTTACATTCCTGGATTGTGGTTTTAGTGAATTATTCCCAAATATCCCCCGCATGGGCATTGGAGGATGAATACGAGCCACAAACATTCCAAGAATTCAAAACAATGGATAGGTGGAAAGTTTGCAAAACGAGAAAGACAATTTTTCTACTTCCCATTGAGTTTGGATCTTCAACTATTCTGCCGCCACTACTATTGGACTCATTTGCAACTTTGACGTCTGCCTACTTTCAAATGGGAGTCAAACTCATGAGCCCAGTCAAAATCCTGGGAAAATTGAAATATTTGTTATTGTTTGCGGATTCGAAAATCAGTTTAAAGAGCTCCCAAAATGAATTTGATGATGTTTGTTTGGAAGTGAATTCTATACTGGATGGGATGATGGGAATTATCCCGAGAAGTGCTTACTCTGTCCTTGGAATTACCTCAGTGGACATTTACGAGTCTCCAGGGCAGGGGAATATTATCATGGGCAGGGGAACGGGGGATCGTGTTGGGGTTTTGTCCACGTACAGATTTAATCCAAATCCACATCCAAAAAAGAAGCCACGAAATCGGCAGAAACGACAAACATCCCCATTACTCATCAAACTTGGTTTCTCTCATCCTGTAAAACTTTGGCCCATGAAACTATGCACATGTTTGGCCTCGACCATTGCACATATTTCCATTGTGTTATGAATGCAAATGTTTGTCCCGATGATGAAGAAGAAAGAAAAGATCCTATTCATCTCTGCCCGATTTGTTTGAAAAAGTTACAACACACTGTAAAATTTAATATTACAAAAGATACAGTGATTTACTAAATATTTACACTAGAAACGAGTGGAAATATGAGATAGAGTGGTTAACGCAAAGAATACAATTCTTAAAATAACACTTTCTTTTTGTAGTAAATCCTTTTCAAGAGACATTTGTTGTGTGTGTAATTTGATTATTTCAAAATTCTTATTTTTATTTCAGGTTTTTCATAAACATTTTTTTTTCACTTTCATTTAAAAATTCTAACATTCAATGTAATAAATAACTAAAGCCGTCATCTTTAAGTTTAAGAAACTTAAATTTAACTTTCCTAAATTTTTGTGTTAAAGTTTTTCAAATCAATACTTCCATGCTTATATTGCAAACATGCAAATATGCTTACGCAAACCACAAAAATTTGAGTGATATTTGTAAAAATCAAATCTCGCTTTCATTTCTTTATCACAATTTTTGCCCATGCTTTATTTGTTGAACTCATTGGTTTAATTTGTTGTAAATTTATGTTTTATGAGCGAATCCCTCTAATGCAAGAATAATTGAGTATACCAGTGTTAATTTCTTCAAGGACAATTATGTGCAGGGACGTAACAAGAATAAAAATAAACAACTTTTGACCAAAACCGGTTTTCTTTCAATTTATCTTTAATTTCTGATCTTTATAACCCACAGTTACAGCAAGTAACTTATTTGAGAAACTTCTGCCTAACATACGCTGCAATAAAGTCGTATTTAGTGATCGACAAAATAAGGCGACCATTTTTTGACTTAGTGACAACATCCTTTGTAAATCGGCTGCCATCCAAAGCGGATTTAAATGCTGAGGGGTAAAAAACACAATTTCTGTGCATTATATAGTAGTTTACCAGCAAAGTTTTAGTTTTGAAGTTCTAGAGATGGCAAGCAAGGCCCTCTTGGAGAAAGAGTGAAAGTTAACTCTGTTTTTCTTGATTTCCAAGGATACTTTTTTTTCGACTTATTTAGAGGCACAAAACAGCGACAGACCCACAGAATATAATTTGATTACAAGAAAATCAATTAGTTAAAATTGAAAAAGTGAGTGAGAAAAACAATGGCCCTTAGTTCCTTTCTGATTACAGGTGAAGAAATCACAGAAACTGAAGATGAGAATTGGAAGAATTGGATTCAAGTTGGGCGCCTACGCGTAGAACTCCCAGCCCCCAATGCAGGTGCGGATGTTTTGAATAAAGTTCTTGTTCAAACACTCCGGGATTTAAAACCATGGATGCCAGAAGGTCTACCGGAAATGAATTTCCCCGCCTTAGAACCATTCTGCTACGATAGGATTGATATGAAAAGAAAGGCCGTTGGAGGATTATTTGCCGTCAACTCTACTACAACCAACTTGAAATTCAGAGGACTCTCAAACATGCTCAATGAAAAACTTGAGTAATTTCAAAACTAACATTTTGGAGCTTGTTTTCCAATTTTTATTTTTACATTTTGAAATTTCTCAGTCTGAATCCAAAAGCTAAAACATTGGAGTTTTTCTTTCAATTCCCACATGTTGAATTTGAAGGGAATTACAGTATGACCGGGAGGATTTTATTCATTCCAATACAAGGATCTGGAACCTGCTTCGTCTCTGGAGGTAACTTGTCTAAAATCATACAAATTCATTCAAAAATTGGACTTTTCCCCATTTTGTTTTGAAAAGTTAAACTTTAACCTCCCTATACTTTTTGTCTTCGGAAAAGGTTATGTTCTGGTAAGAAATCCAGTATGTTAATTCGAAAAATAAAATACATTTTCAATTTTTTTTATAGAAAAAATGTTTTTTTTTAAATCATTTTTTTAATTAAAATCCTCCATAATAATATTTTAACTTCCCTACAAAAATATTATTGTAAATTATAATCATATAAGTTTGCCATGTTTTGTCTGATTAGAAGACATAATTGCAAGTGGAACTACCACCCTTAAAATTCAAGACGGTGCCGTCCAAATCGATCGGATAGAAACGCAACTACAAATCGACAAACTTGAAGCCCACCTAGGAGGAAACCCATGGCGTGGTACTAAAATTAACCCCAAATAGTATTCTGTCAAAAATCATTAATTCCTTATTGGAAAACTTTGTGTGTAGATTATCTGCTCAACAAACTAGTCAACCAATCATCAAATCGGATCTACGAGGAAGTTAAACCAGAGGTACAAGAAATTATTCAAGACATTGCTACAAGAATTGGAAACGTCTGCTTAAGAGCCCTTCCATTCCTCGTTAGTTTCCTACTTGAAGACTAATTTTGAATATAAACATATAAAAATACAAGCCAATACAAACTGTCATTAACTCCAATTGTATTTAATTTGTCCATTTTGGAAACTGAAATTCATATTCATAATCTCAAAATTAAAAACTGAAAAATGACAATTTCCAAATAATTCCAAAAATGACAATGGATTCTCAATCACAAATACCCTTGAGCTTAACTTTAAATTTCTGGAGAAACTAGGTTATAATTTATAGAATTTGGGTAATTGTTGAAAGTCGTTGGAAATAATTTGGAATGACTTGGAATATTGAGAGTGTTTTATGCGGTGAGATCCTTAAGAGGTCATTTGAGGTCATGAGCCTACTCCCAATAAACTTCCTCCTCCGTGAGCTATAACCTCGAAACATGGTTTCTGTCCCTCTCCCACCTACTTAATTCGGAAAAAAGAAAATTCTGGATGATGCGTGCCAAATCGGCAAAAAAAGAAAGTTCAAGTCAAGTCAAGACTAGACTGTTTGACTCCACAGGAAAATTCATACAAAAAAAAACAAAAAAGCCAAAAAAAAATCTCCGGTATCCTACTCTTCTCCAAAATCCAAATTGAAATGTTGGAATTCAATCAGAAAGACTTAAATTGAGCCTAATGGATGACCAATTAACTCCCTCAATTAACTCAAGCCAGACGAGTGACATTATGCCTATCCCTGGAAAACAAACCAGAAATGTGAGAGAAAGAGAGGTCACCCGAGTGCCAAGAATAATCACTACTCATCATCTTTCACTCCTGTCCGGAGGAGGAAGTAAAATTGGAAGGTTTTTTTATGTGTCTCCCCTGCCAAATCTTTTTTCTATTC
>JAQIYD010000197.1:0-10727 GCA_034699565.1 Anurida granulata
AATTTTACAAATAGTTGCTCTCTACTCTGATTACTCTTATGGTAAGGTTAATTTAATTAAAAACTGTTCTTTTCCCAATATTTCAAAATATAAGAAATTCTTGTTTTCAGGTTTTCCTTTTTTCGTTTTTCTTAAAAACTGATGTTTTGTTTCCAGGATGGATGTGGGGTGAAAGGGAACGGAAATTTATTGGAAGATCCTCGGGGAACAAAAACCATGAGCGTATTCAGGCGCCAGCGGTGCCACCTAGTGAGCAAAATCTAACCAGGGCAACGTTAAATGCATCTCTTCTCGCCTCACCACTTCAAAATGAACGACTGGAAGAGATACTTCGAGAATGGACGGGAAGTATGCAGAGAGAATTGCTGTCAAAGTTTTTGGAACTTGTTGAGCGTCAAGGAGTTAAGGTTGGGAACTGTCCGGAAACGAAGCCCCCGGACACTGTGAACCACTACACCGTAACTGGAAAGGTGGGTTTTTTAGCGGTGGACAAGAATTTTTAATCCGCATGAGCTAATAATGATTCTGTTCTACCTTTCCAGTTGACCGAGAATCCGGATGCTGACAGGGAGGATGTTTACTTTTTGGATTTATGCGTAAGGGCAAACGCGACGTCAAGTGGGCAGGTCATTCTGGTCGCAAAACTTCTTAGGGGATTCGAATTTGAAAAGGAAGAGGTCGAGGCCCTTGTTGGGAATTACACGGCCCGTCGAGGTTACGAGAACGTGAAAAGAATTGAGGTCAAGGAGAAGATGACCCAGGTCAGCATTTACTTTGACCGACTGGACGCGAACCAACAATGTCTCAAGCTCCAGGTTTACAAATACCTCCTCATTGTGTCTCGTCAGAAAGGGGTCGTCAGTGTCACTGATTACTACAATCCCATTCATACCACCACCTCAGACATCACCATTGACAAGGTCACTACAGTTTGTCAACTTTGGTTCTCATAGAATGTGATCTCATTTCTGGATGCAACTGAACGGACACCATAATATATGCATAAATGAATAAAGAAATATCATTTTAGAGGGTTAATAAAAGAGACCAAATCTAATGAGAACCTTTCTTAAGTTATTGAACTAATTATTGAAGTAATTAAAATTCCTAATTGGAAACAAAAGAATCTACAATTTACGGTAGGTGACAAAATATGTCAATTCATATTCTGTCAAAATTGTCCGAAAATGAAGAATTCTAAAAATTGTTGCGATGGTAACAGTTGACGACGGGTTCAACTATCGGTTGGGAGTAAATATGTTGGGCCCCCATATCACATGACTCTCATTGAGATCCGAGTGTGCGCTTATGTAACCTTCCCATGTTAGACTGCTTTAAATCGAGACCTGGATAAGGTGACCCATTTTTGAGTGTGACAGATTTTAAGTGGCATATTTGACATCAGATGGCGGTACCACAACCCTTGGACCCTTGAAAGGTTTGGAAGTTTGCAGAGTTATTGCAAAAACAAAGTATGACATGTGGAGGATTGCATAAATAATTGTTGAGGTTACGGATTTCACAAAGTTTTGACATAAAAATCATTGCAGGATACGTCAAATTTAGTTCGATTTTAATTGGGAAGTGAGAAAGTGTGTCAAACTTACATAAACTTATCTCTAAATGCCATGTTCTTTAGCTTGGATTTATTTCCACTACTTTCGAACTCATTTTAGACCAATAAAAGCCAATTAATGTTAAGTGTCAATGCTTAGAATTAAAAAAATGTCCATTTCACTCTCGTACTGCAATTCCAAATTGTCTATACGGTGCTCCATGAGGCGTAGTTTTAACTGCCTTAAATTCGCGCTTGCACTACGTCGTGCTTGATCCGAACCGATGATACGAACTGCAGAAAGTGTTAATTTATTTCAATTGACCTTGGAATTTATTTGAATTGGCAACGGGCGAGTGTTGCACATCCCTTGAACATTAAAATTCTGCCAAGTGTCAGTTCTAGGAACAAAGACACATTGGAGTTCGAATCTTCCAATTACTGCTCTCTCAACAATAAAAAGGCATCATAATTTGTGCAACAATATTTTTTGGTATAACATTTCAAGTGAAGAAGTGCATTATGAACCCATATTTCTATTTTGTTGTTTTGGCTACTATCAACTTTGCCGATTGCTTATTGGTCAATCAGGAAAGTCGAATCAACCGGGTGTTCCCGAGCTACCTCCACATCTCTGCTTCCCGCACTGTAAGATAGTTTACAATTTCTCATTGATCAAAATTATGTTTTAATTGCCAACTTCAATTTTGTAAACAATGAACTTCAGCTTTCTATCCAAATTGAAAACTTTCCAATTTCCCGTTCCGGAAAATTTGTCTGCGTCTTTGGAGTTTCAGATGAAGAGTTGGAATCTGATGCGACCCTAAGCATAGAAGGGGTCAAGTGCCCTTCACCTCCGGCTGCTGACCTTCCGCAGATCCCACGTGGACAAAGTAAGAAAACTACGCCTTTTTCACATGTTTCGGCGTAATGGAAAACTTGTTCCAAATTTTGCTCAATTTAGACAACGTTATTTTGATTTTGGTGTTTTTAGCGAACATTACTGCAAGTCTTACAGTTCGATGGATTCAAGACGGAGTTGTAACCACTGACCTCGCGTCTACTACTTTTCCATTTTATGCCTGCAACTCTTACAACTCCTGCACTTCATGTGTTAGTTCCCAATTCCAATGTGACTGGTGCGTGGATAAGAATCAATGCAGTTTTGACACCTCCAAAAACTGTCGAAATGATATTCTTGTAGCAGGGGTTAACGTAAGCCATTTTTATCATCGTCTTTCCAAAAAAAGTTAGACATTGTTTTTTTCGTTGGCGGTAATTTATTCTTAAATGCCCATGTCGTTCCAATTAAAGTTTTGTTGAATTTTTGGTTTGCAATTTGTGATCCGCGACTTGGTGGTTATTTTCATGTCCGTCTGTCCGCGCACGCTTTTAAGTGAAAATAATTCTTCTTCTCTTCTTCTTTTTCTTTAATTGGGGTTGATGGAAGTAATTTTGTCCGTTTTCAGAACTTTTTTGCTTGAAGGCTTTCAGTGATCAGGTTTCAAATTTAGAATAATTCAAGATAGCAGATATTTAAAACCAGCTGTCGGACGTCGCCTCAAAGAGGAAGATTCCCAAAATTAGGTTTAGATTGAAAGTTTTGAATTATTGAATTAAAAAAAAAATTGCATGCACAAATACCCCTCCGTTTGTCGTAAAACGAGATACGGAAATCCCACGAAAATTAATGTTATTCAATTTTTGAGGACGCGGTTTCTAATTACGTCTGGTAGTCAACAAAACCTTCAATTGGATTGACAGACAATTTTTAAAAATTGATCGATGAAAACATCAAATTAAGGCAATGTCGAATTAATAATAAAACAACTCTGTCCTAATTTCATGTAAAAAGCAAATAGGACCAAGCCTCCGAAAAGGACCAAACTTTTGTCCGAGAATCCTTCCTCAAACCACCTCAGCTGAAATCGTCATCCCCGCAGGTGCTACTCAAAGTATTCAAGTGAACGTGGATAGTTTAGCTGTAAGTTTTTCAAACTTTGCCTTAGAAATTTTATTTTCTTATTTCATTTTCTTCCTCTCTTTTATTTAGTTGCACATGATACAAAAAGCAAGATTCTCTTGCCGGTTTATAATTGAAGGAAGAGTAAATGTGGCAACAGGGAGACTTGTGGAGAATAAAATTGTGTGCGACTCCATTTTGTTCTACTACAATTCAAACCTTCCAAGCACCAACGTCCCTTTCTATATTACCTGGGATGATGGAAGTAAAGTTTTGGACAATCCTGAGAATATTCGAGGTAACAATTCACATCACATGTTTAAAAACGCTCCTTCGGCTTTAACTTTGTTTAGGAAAACGTCTCATTTTGTCATATTTTTATTACATTGTAGTTGTGATATTCCGCTGCCCCTTCGTTGGGGATAACTGTGGTCTCTGCCTAGTGAGCGAGGCCAAATTCAATTGTGGTTGGTGCGAAGGTTCAAATGAGTGTCAGCTTGAGGGTCAATGTCAAAATTCAACGGATATTTGGCTAAATCGAACAAAAACATGCCCCAATCCGGAAATAATTGATTTCGATCCGAAAAGTGGGCCAGTTGGTGGTTGGACAACTTTAACCATCAACGGGATCAACCTTGGCAAATCTTTCAATGTACAATTCTTAACTCAAATTAAGTGAAGTTGTTTTGAAATTTATTCGCCGTGATTGCAAATTTGCCGTTTCTCTGAACTTTAGGACATCAAGGGTGGCGTCAAAGTGGCGGGTGTTCCTTGTGAACCTTATGAAGAGTGGTACAAAGGATCACGTCAGATAGTTTGTCTCCTTGACGGACGGAAGTCAATCGGAGTTCAGGAGGGGCGAGTTGAGATCAAAACAGGAACAGTCCAAACTGAGAGTTTGGAGAAATTCCAATTTGTGATTCCAAAATTGGACAGAATTGAGCCTGAGAAGGGGTTTGTAAACGAGAGTAGAGTAATATCCATTTTCGGAGTGGGATTTGATGCCGGGAATCAAGTGTTGGTATCACTCGGTGGAAAATATTGCAGAATAATTCAGTATGTTTAAAATTGAGTAAGGTGTTTTATTTCGACGGTGTAAAATTTAATGATAAATATGCCTGTGTTTTCAGGAGGGGCACAAATCGTATTGATTGTCAAGCAGGACCTGGGCGGCGATTGGGGAAGGCGGAATTGATTTTAAAAATTGATCAATTGGAATTGTATTATGACCCTGGATTCACGTATGAAACCGACAGTAAGGTTTATGAGGAAATAAAAATGGCACCCACCCTACCAACTACTCCTCCTGTTTCAAAAGTGTCAGACACTGCCAGGCCGTTTGCAGACTTAATGACGAAAATTAAAATTCAAAATAGTGAGCAGAAAGTTGAGATTTGAGTCCATTAGAACTACCGTAAATTTTCTAATGGAAGCTAACCCCTATTAAAACTCTAATAGAAGCTGGGGGAAGATTTACTGTTCAAATACAGTTTCCACTTATAGAATCTCGCAAATTGTATTATATACCAATAAAATTTAAATCGTCCAAAGTGTTGCATGTTAAGAAAACCTTGTTATGTGTTAAACCATCCTAACCATTCTGCTGTTTGCTGTAATTAATATTTTGTCGCCTGAATGACACCCCCAACATAGCACAACGCCAAGAATGGTTTTTATCATTAAACACTAAACAAGCCCGTGCCTGTGCACGGGCTTGATGATATCATCTATCCACTAACCATTTTACACATCCATTAACTCGTTCGATCTTCCAATAAGATTAAAATAACGATAGAAACTTTCATAAAGCTAAAAACCTCAATTTAGTTTTGTTGGAGTTGGGTCATCATGGTTTCGAGAATAAATGAAATTCGTGCATGCGAAAATAGAATTTCCCCGATGCTTTTTAATTGGAAAAAGTCTTCATCGTTCAATGCACTTGGGGAAAGGCTGTTTTCAATTTAAATAAATTCAAGTCATGTATAATTCATAATTGTGGGGATTGTTTTCGTTTATTACTGGCTGTGGGGTTCGATGTTACTCATGGGATTTGAAACAAGCATCAAACTTTAACCGAAATGCTAGGTTCTGCTAGTTATTACGTATCAGACTTAATTCAGCAAACGAACATCAGCGGCAGAGTTAATGTTGCAAGTAAGCTCGGGGTCATTTCAGGTAGTTGTGCTCGTTTTCATAAATTTAAGCGGATCTTCCTGAAATTTACACAAGCGGAATTTCTGCGCAAGATCCACAAAATTGCTTAAAAAATTCCTCCTAATTCCATAAATTTTAGCTTAAAATATAAACTTGTGTATTTCGATTTGGAGAACTTCTGGAAAATTAACACTCCACACTCTTTCCAAAATTAGGCCAAATGCCCCAAAACAGCTTTTATGCCGAATTGATTCCATAACTACAAAGAATGGTTACGCAGCTTAGGTTAACTTAACCCTTCAGACGTGGTAAGATGTACGTCGGATTTCCCGATCCTGACTTTGTACTTAACATTCCAACCTTTCTACATGCTGTTTTGCCAATTCAAAATTAGTGAACGAAACTGCGTTTAGGGTGTGGGGGCCTCGAGAAAAATTGTCTCTGCATAAGGCGGCTCCCTATCCTTTTGTACAAGAGAAGCCAAAATTTGATGACCCCTAACTGTCACCCGGTGACAACCTAGAACAATCCCATTAAGGTAAATTGTTGTGCATGATATGAATATGATTCATGCTAATTTTTAGTCAAATCGCACCGAAGCCGGCGCTACATTACTGTTCGGCCGTCGGTCTTTAAGAAAAAATCAGGGGTGATTTGTAGCGGACATGCAAACTTTCAGACTTTTCTGAGCTTAACGCCACGTGCCTACTCTTCGTAAGTTTGAGATCGCACTGAAACAGGACGTTACTCATAGGATACGGACAGCAGTTTTGCAGAATAAATGGAGATACTTTTAGTGCCACGTGTTTTTATAGTTTACTTTTCATATTTTGGGCTCATCAATGCTATTTCTGGATGGGAAAACTGTCAAATAATTCTCGTATCCCACTATAACCCAGTCGAAAACCATGGGCAAGTTAGACAATTGGCTGAAACTTTAAAATCGGAACCAATTTACCGTTTCGTGATATCTCAAAATAAAACGGAATTCCGCACGTCACTAAGCACTTTAGAATTGAACTGGATCAAAGTTAAGGGATCCTGCCAACTGATTTACCTTTTGAATTTGGACTGGAAGGATTACTGCAGTGCACAGGAAGGATTGAGCTGGTTGGTTGGATACGGAAAGCACGTTTACTTGATCAAAGTGGACACGAAAACACCACAAACGTCCCACTTTTGTGCCCTCATGAGCAAGCTCTTAGCACAGACACCACAACACGAACTCCTAATTCGGAATACATCTCTTGAAGTCGTCACCAAACTTCAATATCCATGTGAGGTTGTCATGACAACCAAACTCACTGAGGTCGATGGGGAGAATCGCACATCGTTACCTTCACGAACCTTTTTGGACACCCAGTTAAGACAGCTTCTAAAACAAGCTTGCATTATTGTCTGGGAATTCTCTTACAAGAGGGACAAACACGTTTATGGGTCAGTGGCAACAGGGATGGGAGCCGTGTCTCGAAACTCAAAAGGCACTTGGGCAGAGAGAATTTTGACGACAGCTCTGTCTAATTTAATCAATCAAGTTGGAGAAACATCTAATACGACTTCATTCAAATTCGAAAGGGCGAGATCTCGAGGAGCAGGACATGTGTTGGTTCGACCAAGCATGGCTGGCGACGGAGCTGGAGTCCGCATGCCTACGTTCGCGTACACTTATCACGTAAAAACAATCAGTCACAATTTCATATCGTGTTCAGGGACATATGGATATGTCTCACTAACTGGGTTTTTCCAGCCATTTGGTCTTTATTTTTGGATTGTTGCGTCGTTTTTATTTGTCCTTTCCTGGATTTTCTTCGTTGTTATTTTTAAAGTTCGGAACATTGTGGATAGCGCCGCCGTCCTAGTGGTTGGGATTATCCTGGAGCAGGAACTCTTTGTAAATTCTATGCTAAAGCGCCTTGGCGCCTACAAATGGTACGTAGTGGCACTCTCTCTTCTTTGCTCCATGATCCTATTGAACTTATATCGGGGGGAAGTAACCACCAACTTGACCTCTCCCCAACCAAGGGCTACATTGTCAACTGTGCGGGAAGCTCTGGCAAGAAATTTTCAAATCATTTTCACAGTTTTGAACAAGCCTTACAGATCGATCGCCGAAGAGGTGGAATGCCAAAACAATCCAGAATTAAAATGGAAATTTGTTTTAAAAAAACTGGCAGGTCAGAGTCATTTAATAGGGATGATGGACTCTCACGGTGAGGATTCGGCAAAGAAAATAGAAGCCCTCTATCCCAACCTCATATCCGGGTTAACTCCGTTGCTGTGGGACCGGAAAACAGAAGTGCCGTGGGCAACGGAATTAATCAAATCCCGTGAAACTATTTATGTGGCGGAACAACGCGATTTGGACACTGCATCAGTCCCACTCCTTGAAAATCACCCGGTGGAGACGAGGAATTTATATTTTGGAAAAGATGCGTACATGGAGCAAGGAGTGTTTTGGATTATGGGGCCGATGCTTTTTGATCGGATTGGAATAATTAACACTCAATTTCAAGCCATGTTCCACTCTGGAATTTATCATTATCAAGTTGAAGGTGCTCACACCGGCTACTTTCTAACTCAACTGAGAACGAAAAAATTTATGGCACACAGATATGCCAGGAAGTTCGAAACTCTTACATTAGAAAGTAATCTGTTGCTTGGTGTTTTTATTCTATATTCTGCTTGCGTCTTGTGTTGTGTCATCGCCATGTTGATAGAAGTTGCATAAAGTGATGGAGCGAACAGAGCAAAGCTAAAGAATAATATATAAAAAATATATATATAATATAAAGAATAATATATATATAATATAAAAGAATAATGTAATTAGATTGTCAGGTTTAGTTGTTGAATATTCGGTTTTCATAATATAAAATATCGAGATATTCACATTTTTTGTTTGTGAAAACATTGTAGGAAGGAGATTGTACAGTGTCACGGCGAGGAGTTGGTGTATATGACACTCTTCCGTGTCTTGATTATGAAACCACATATCTTTGCAAAATCATCCAGAAATGCCTACGGAACCTAAACCTACCCTAACCGACGGCACTAGATGCCGTCGCACAGTGTCGTGTACGCCCTAGGAGGTATAAACACGGCTTTCAATTTTGCTGACATCATTTTCACTACCTTAATATTACCACAAATCTTGAAGAACAAAACCCCTTAAAGTAACATGATTTACCGTCATTGGAAAAAATGAGACTAAGAAAATAACCAATTACAGGAATCAATTAATTTATAAACGTTATTATAACATTTATGTTATTCTGACATGGCTTGCAGTTTACTTCTCGTTTTCAAATTAGCTTAGAGCATCCTAGCACGTTAATTGTTCTAACTTTGATGCATTTTGTCATTTAAAAGGGTGGACAAAAGGCAACATTGTTACCATTGGAACCAAAGTGAGGTCATTAAAAATGAATTAGCATCGCAACAATTCAAAGTTGACTTGCTCTATTTTTGTGTAAAAACTTTGCCAAGGTTAAGAAACAGGCGCATTGAATATAAATCTCTCTCGGTTTTGGGATATAGAATGGGCAGGTCAAAGTTAATTCGCGTGCTCCTATTTTTAAGTTTCTTATTAGCGATTTTCTTCTTGATAAAACCACAATTTGATTACAGCAGAATAGGCAGAGAGCGAAGTATGTTCAAGTTTAATTTGACAACGCCAACGCAAAGTTCCGTCAAATTAGTTCTCCTTCTTTGCAACGAAAAAATCACTTCTAACGAAAACGATTTCGATCGGCAAATTAATCAGACAAAGGTGCTAATCAAGTCAGTTCTTATCACATTAGAAAAAAATGCTTCCGTCCATGTGATCCTAATCTGTGAGAAAAAGTCTCATTTTCTTGAAATCGAAAATGAACTGTTTGGAAATCCGGAAATATGGGACGTGTCGTTTACGAGTCGCCTCGAGTTGGATTTTGTGGAGCTAAAATACCCACCGGGCTCGGAATGGATGCGAGATCTCTACGTGAACCACCCCTGCTCCAGTTTTCGCCTCTTTCTCCCACATATTTTGCCTTATGACGCTGTCATTTATTCCGACACTGACAAAATATTTCTGCGAACAATTCATGACCTTTGGAGAGAGTTTAGCAATTTTAACGACTCGGCTCTGATTGGGATGCCACCCATGCTTTTCCCCGTTGGAACCAAACGATCTGTTCCGCATTATGGGGTGAGAGGTGCTAGCACTGGAATTATGCTCATGAATTTGACCCGGATGAGGAATGCGGACTGGACAGAAAAACTGATGAAAACTACCCAACCGTATTTCATTAGAAATATGATTAGGAGAGCAGAAGAGGTCAGTTTTTGCTGTTTTATTTATTCGGTTCATGATTCCAGTTAATATTGAGTGATTTTCTGCCAGGATATGGTGAATATTTATTTCCAACGTTTCCCAGAGGAGCTCTACCAGATTTCATGCACTTGGAATTTTTGTCGTTTGCAATGCACCGAAACAAACTCTTGCCCTGAGGAGGAACTGCAAGGAGGGATTTCAATTCTTCACGGAACTAAAGCAAGTTTTATGAAAACAGGAGACCGACCACTTTTCGCGGTTATTTACGAGATATTCAAGGATATTCCACTTAACAAATCATTCCATCTTGATCATCTGATCAGGCGCCTCGGAAATGTAATGGACATTCAAATGAACCACGTGAATCCCAATGGGAGTTGTAGTAGTGTCCATGGGTTTAAGAGCAAGATTCTTGAACGGTTAATTCAGAAACTTTTCGTAGAATTCTGAGCAAAATTGTGGGGATGGTTTACGCTTTCATTGATTACTCAAAAAGTTTTACACTGAACCACGTTTAAATTCAGAGTTGAAAAATAAAAAACTTAATTCATTTGAAACCTTCTTACAATTAACAAGTTGACAATATAATAACTTAGTAAAATGTTTGTTGGCGAATATCGATTATGTAAGGCGGGAGCCGCGGCCCTTCAAAATTCTGAATAAAAGATTGAAAAATTCATCTCCGGAAATTTTTTTCAGAATCATATTCTGCAGGTCTTCGACGAATAGCCGTTTTAGAATTT
>JAQIYD010000198.1:0-10724 GCA_034699565.1 Anurida granulata
ACTTTGACCAGTTCAGCTTTAATGTCTTGTAATGTGATGATTGGGAGAATACCTTGCGCGTTTGGCTTACTCATGCGAGTTAAATAAGTCAGCCCCCATGCTTCTGCTGTTCCCGTTAATTGGCAGCATAATGTCATTGCCAGTTTTCTAGATGGTATACTATTGCATGCTGCAGCAAGATCAAAGCGTGCTAAGAATGCAATAACATCTTCACCTGGTGCGCCTGAAAATTTTGGTAATTCTACCTTGAAGCTGGGCATTGTAGGTGTTCGTGTGGTGCGATTGATTTGAAAGATTTTACGTACCTCGTGGTTGTTTATTGTGAGTTGGTTGTTTTTAGTTGTTATTGTCTTTAGATTTTTGTGCTCCTGTTGTTCCTGAATTGTTGTTGGTATGGGTCCTTTAGATGATTTAGGATGAAGTTGAATTGAATTTGTGATGGTAGCCTGTTCAATCTGAAAAAATTGACTGGCCCCGAGTTTGCCCTACTTCGTTGGTTTTATCATTTTACAAAAAATAATTTAGGGAGTGGCTGATTCACCCCTCAGTGTTGCTATCTGCTCTCTTTTTGCGTATATTAGCATCTGAGAGGTCAATGTACGCATCCTACTATTCTTTCATCTCTTTGCAGACTTCTCTTCTTCTGTCTTTTGATAGCTCCTCCCTTTTTTACTTATTTTGCAACTTCTTACTCAATCACTTTCTTTTCCTGTTTCTAGGGAGAACTTTGCTCGGAGAAGTAACTTGGCAGCCTCTCCCTGCTTTCTTTTACTCCTCCCTACCCTACTTATTTGGCCACTCCTAAGAGGCTTTGAATCTTTTGGCATGTGGTTACGCATTTTCATGTGTGTCTATGAGATTCTTTCTGCCATTTCCGCCTTGTGCTTTTTATGGTATGCGGAAATCTTATCTCTCCTTTCCTCTTCCTAGAGATCAATGCTCCCTACTTTTGGAGTGCGTGTAGAACGCTTCCTATTTCTGGAACGCGTGCAGGATACTCATTTCTTGGCGCGTGTATCTTTTGGTGGAGGCTGTTAGTTGTTTCTTTGGCCTCATTCTGTTACTTAATCAATTTCCTCTTGGTGTCATGGACAACGCCCAGCCTTGTTGTTCCTCTTCCCTGATTCCTGTATCAACCCCTTCGTCTGCCACTGGGGGTGAGAAATCTCGAAATTCTAATTCAACCACTTTGGTTCTAATTTCATACCCATTTTCAGTTTCGGATGACGAGGAATCTCCAACCGCAAGTTCTTCTGCCCTGATTACGGTCTCATCTCCTTCATCCGTCTCTGGTGATGATGATTCACGCAATTCTACTTTCTCCACCCTGGTTCGAGTCTCTTACCAATCTTCCGTTTCGGATGGTGGAGAAAGTCGTGACACTCACGATTTGTCTCCAATTGAAGTTGATCGTCCCTTGAAACGTCGAAGAATAATTCGCGGTTTTTCTAATCCACCTCGTGCTGGAGGACATTGCTATCCTGGTTGGATCAAGGGTTTTGATCGTCGTAAACAATGGATAACTCGGCGGGGTCAACAGTTCCGTCGGATGGTGCGTCCTCACCGACGTGCTTTTTGTTCTTCGTATGCTGATGCGTTTTGGCCTGAATGGGATTTTAGCATTCTGGAATCCATCAGTTTGATGTTTCAGGTGTATGATGAATTGGCTGTCCTTCAGTACTCTCGTTATCAAGAGATTGTGTATCTGTCTACTCGATTTGCTCCCATGCACCTTGTAAGTTTAATATTATTTACTTTGTTTTTAGTGGGTTCTTTGTTTTAACTCCAATTTCTTGTTTACAGCTTGACCCTTTGGATCTTTACTCGATACGAACGGCTGGTTGGGGAACTTCTGCCTGGAATCATTATCGCTTCCTCCTCTGTCCGGATTGTTTGATGGACTGTTGTCGTCATTGCTTTCTCTGGACATCTCTTTCCGAACTTGCTGTTATGGTCGGCCGGTTGATTTTGGAAAATTCTGTGTGTTATAATGCAACTATCCAAACCATTGTTAAGAATGGTTTCCGAGCTACTACGTTGTTGGGGTCCTCCGGAACGGTGGAGCTTCCTACTGGGATCCCGTTTAGTTTCTGGATACTTACAACTGACGGAGTCCGAGTTGAGATGACGAGTCTTCGTAACTTGGTTCGGGTGTCTTTTCAGGAATTTTGGGGTCAGATTTGGTTATTCGATTTGACCACTGATTTAGTGCCCCTCCTTCATCCGTTATCGGAACGTTTCGACTAGTCATTTTTCTTATTATCATGTCAATTTTTTAGTTACTTTGGTAGTATTATATTGCTGATTTAGTTTTTCTTTGTCGTAATCTTATGACCAAATGTAGAGTTTGATTCATGTCATGAAGAAAATTTGAATAAAAGTTGAACTAGTGCCAACATTTCTGAGGTATTTTTGTCTTTTACTTCCTGTTTGGTTGGTGGTGGTGATTAACTCATGCTCCTGCTTTCAGAAAAACGACTCTACTTTCCTCCTCTGCTACTGTTCGTGCGTTCGCGTTCCTTTTCTCCACCACAACACCAATTGTCTTTTTACCTCCGTGTCCTGCACTCGTAAGTCCCTGACTTATTTGTCCTTCTTTCTCTTAGTTCCTTTCCTAATTAATTTGTATTTTGTTTTTCTAGATTATGGCCTATCTCCGTTTGAAGCCAGCACTCCCTTTAATTAGACCTATTCGGGGTCAACCCTTGGGTCCCGACATTGATTGTGCACCTCACGGTTGTTACGGTATTGAATTACGTCCTGCCAATCTAACACTTTGGTATCTAGAGATACCAAATGCTGGAGACGATCCTTGTAGTTCCAGCACTCAGGATCTTTCTACTATTCTTGAATTTCTGGACTCTCTTCTTCGTTTTGTTTCTTCATCCACGTATGACACGATACAGGAGGCTGCTTTCAGATTTGGTAAACCTCGTTGTTTCTGTCCCTTATTGGAGGAGTCCGTAGTGGGGTACTATTTTAGTGGTTTCCCTCAGTCTCCACGTGTTTATAACGGCCTTAGTGGGGTTGATAACCCCTTAGATCTTTGTCAAACCATCTTACAGTTGGAGATTGCTACTCTCATCCTTTTTAGTGGATTAACTCTTCGTAGTTACCATGCCCTTATGAGTCGCTCTGGAAGATCTCATGAGGTCGCTAATGTCACTCGCCGTTCTTCGAACCCTCTTGGTCGTCTTCCTCCTCCCGCTCCGATTATCCGTTTGGGCGTCTCCGGGGTGGATCCTCACGTTACTGAACGTGTCCTGGGTAGCTCTCTGCTCGTCTCTACGAGTGGTCCGAAGTCTCAATCTATTCCGACCTCTCCTTCCTTGTATCCTTTGACATCTGGTCACAAGGACGTTGACTATCGGACTGTTGTCCAGGTTACACCTAGCTCGGGATATTGGGCTTCTTGTTAATTCTTTATCGTTTACTAAATTCTTCTGTTTGTAATGTGTTGAGGATATTAAAATTATAAATTTTCTCCCTTTCTTCATCTAATTAGATCGTAATTTGGTCAATGTAGTATGTATATGTTTGCTGGAGAAGTTTTGAATAAAATTAAATGAATGCCAAAGTCCGTTGAACATTTTGGTCTTGTCTATGTTCTATTGACTTGTTGTGGTTTTTGACTTTCACTGGAGATGGGAAGAGGATTCTTAGGTTTGTTGTATGGAGGGATGCGTAAATTTTTTGACTTTCTATTTTTAGTCTTGAGAATGTCAGTGCGTTTTCTGCCTCTGACGCATGTTGTTCGGGCTCATTCTTCTCTTTCTTTCGAGTAAAATAGCCTCATGGATTTCACCGCTCTTTGGCACCGGGGGTTATTTTCTCGTTTCTTCAAAGAGATTTCCCTGTTTTTCGTTAATTGTGTTGTTTCCTTCTTTAATGCTTTTAAGAATCTCTGCCTCGAAGTTAAGGAACATAATAAGTGGGCTAATGAAAGTCATTGGGAGGAAGATCCTGATGACCCTTTTTTGACCTCTTTTCGTGAGGTTATGGTGAAAAAGTTATTTCACTTTTGGTCTACTTGTACCCTGGTTTCTCTCTATCGGGAAGCATGCGAATTTTCGACTTCAAGTTCTCCCCTGTCTCCCAGACATATACGGAAACTAATCAAATTGAAAGAACCATTTGAGTCTCCCTGCCCAATCCCTGTTGTTTTTAGTTCGGAGCGTCGACTTCGTCAAGTTCAACACGGCCGCAATCATTTTAACCAGCAACATACTTTAGTACGTGTAATTGATTTAATTTGTAATTGGTTGAATTTGTTATATATTTTTTATTGGTTTCCTAATTTGCAGGTTGTTGGTGGGGGAAGAAGAGTTATTTACCCTGGTATTTCCACTGACCTTGAATGGAACCTTTTCATGGAGGATTACATCTTTAAATATAAAACTCGAAATACTGTTATTCACCTTCACCCCCACAAGTTACAAAATCTCCTCAACTGTATGGATTTGACGGCTTTTTTCGTTAAGGACCGTTATGATTTGGAAACATCTTTCCCCATTTCCCGGAAATACGTCGTCCCTCTTCATAACCTGCCCCGTACTTTACGCTTAATGAGTTATCCGCCTCACATTTCTCATCGCACCTGTGGTCACTTGTTAAAAGTGGAAGAAGTTATTCCTGGTTATCGATGTGCCGTTCACTATGAACGGGAGTTGGGTTAGTATGTTTTAGGTGTGTGTCTTCATTGCCGTTTTCCCCAATCTCACTTTTTGTTAGATTAGGTTTCTCAATTTGTTATTCCTTTCTTAATTTTTGTTGAGTCGAATTATTTACTTCAATTGCCATTTAAATGATTGTGTTCACTTCATTAGCTCACGTGGTTAAGCTAATATGAGCGAATAGTATTACTCATTAATTTCTTCTGTACATAGTGTGACTTTTATACTAAATAAATCAATTCCGTGTGCCAAAAAAGAGCTTGATTGTTTTGTAATTGTCGACAATGTCATACGGAAAAACGAATAATTGGATTGCCAAACTTCTGAAGAAACCGAGGGCCCTCAAAGAGTCGACTCTGTCTTCCCAAGTAGCGGTTCCGGAAAAGCATAAATGTGTTCCCCCCGTCCATGTCCTTGTCTCCCCTGAACGTCCCAGACCCCAACTCCCCCACTTTCCAAATCTCATCCTTTACACGTATAAAGTATCTGGAGGTGGGTGAAAGGAAGGAAGACTTTGAGTCCAGGGGACGAAAAGGGAAATAATAAAAAAGAATGGCGGTGATGGAAACAAGGAAGAGATCAAACTCTCTAGTTTCTACCCCATCTTATTACCTCCATGAAGGAGGGAACATAAAGGAAAGAGGAGTCCAATTTTTCCTTTTATTTGTGAATTTATCTGCACACGATCCTCCTTAATTAGTTCAAAGATTCTCTCCTCCTATCTCTCCTTTTCTATGGTAATTAGAAGCTTGCACTTTCAAAAACATTCCGGACCCAGCTTCTCACTCAAGCCCCACTTCAAAGATCTGTTGAGGAGGATGAGAGAAAAAGTCTTCCTAATTATTGGGAGGGTTTTTTTTTTTTTTTTTTTTAGGTCAGGATTTCTCCATACACTTCCACCCCTTTCCATTATCAAAGTCATTCTATACTAATTTCGGAAAACAAATCCTTGTACCAGAATTATTATTCAAGCACCTCACCAATTGGTTAAATTCCTTCTGACCAAAATCCATCCCAAAGTGCCTCAACCACCAGGTAATGTTGATGCTCATGCACCCCTGTCAACTCCACTTTGTAGTGGGTTTTTGAAAGGAGAAAGCTTCATTTTAATTTCAAGGATTTATTGAGACCAAAGGGATTTTATTTGCCCTAAGCTTTGAAATCCGATCACTCCATCTCCTAATGTAATGAGATCCAGTTTAGCAGTGTTGTGGACATTTTGAAGTCGACCAGTGCACAAGAGGCGAGAAGCGGAGAGAGATGGCGGAGTTTTATTCAGAATGGAAACTGGTTGAGGTTGTAAAGTGATCTCTGGATCACTGCACTCGTCCAGCCGTCAATCCCAAGCTCTAAAGTCCTTATTTTTTATTTTGAAAAGAATGGAAATGAGCTCAACTCCTCTGGACGCTGGTGCTGCCGCAAATTATATGCCGTGGTAACCGAGAAGTGGTGTTGGTGGTGGCAATCTCCTTTTATCACTTTTCACCAGCTCTCAAAATCTTCCCTATGACACTTATACCCATTTTAAACACCCTACTTTTGTTAAAATAGTCAAAATTAATCCCATGGTCAAGTTGGATGGACATGTCGTCGTCATGTCTAAAAAGTGTGACTTTTGTCTTTTCCATTTTAATCACGGAAGAGAAAGTTGGAGGAGGGTTTAGATGGGATTCGATGATCTTCGTCTAATTTCCCGGAGGAAAACAAGGCCGGATCAAAAGTGTTGTTTTATGTAGTGTTTTGTTGGATGGGATGCAAAATCTTGGCTTTACCATCTTCCCTTCTTCACTCCTTTGGCTCTTTTCAGAAATCTCTGTGACACCACAGGGCTTTGGTTGTTGATGTTGATGATGATGGTGGTGATGGTGTGGGTATTTTTGGATTCTTCCGTAAAGATCTCTTCCCTCCCTCCTCAGAATCTCTCCGCAGCCCGGAAGAAAGCAATGGACTCTGGTTTACAAAAACCTCGAAAAGCATGGAGGAAGCATTTTCACTCCCTCCAGTATCTCGTAGTTGGATTCCCCCCTCCTTTTTACAACGGAAATGCCACACTCCTCACATCCACCACCACCTCCTCATCCCATTCGGAAAGTGTCGGAGTCAATTTAAGTGGAGATGGGTTTTTTGCATTTGCCTTCTCCAAAGGGTCTGTCCGGGATGAAGATGCAGAAATGGAATGAGTGGAGAAAGGATTTGGCTGCTGCGAAGGAGGACGGCGGAAGAGATGGAATGAGGAATGGGGGATCCTTGGAATTTCCCGGTTGGTTTCCATAATCAATCCCTCAACCAAGAATTCCCTCCTGATTTATGACCAATTTTCAAACTTTCTTTTAATAAAAAATCCTGCGGTGTGGAAAACCGTGGAGAGGATTCGGACAAACAATTTACCAAATGAAAATCTGCTCCTTCTCTTTGCAATAATAATTCGAAGCTTGGAGAAAGGATGAGAAGAATCCCATTTAGAATTGTACTAACTCAAACATTCCCTGAGAGGATTACTGGACTTTATTATAAAAATGAAGGTCAAAACTTGCAAGTGTGAGGAAAGCTGAGATGTGAGTGAAAAGTATAGTTAGGAGTCTCTATTCTGCTCTTCTGGTGTGGATGGGGGTGGGTAACCTCATGAAATGTTGGGAATCATCCTGACTACTTCCGATCCGAATTTCTTCTTATTTCTGCTAAGGTGGGACTGGGCATGTATAATTGCAACCAGGTGTGGGACATAAACCACTTGGTTACTACGTTAAAATTAGTTTAGTTTCCTTTCCTTCGTCGGAAATTTGTGTAGTCTGCGTCCAACATCCGTTTTTTCCTGACGCCGTTTCAATCAGCTTTGATCAAATTCAAATGCTCAAAGTCCTTGCTGTGACCCGAATCCTCACACGCTTTCTTATTCGAATTACGTATCAACCAATCATTTGTGCAATGAATGATGGAATATGCAGATTCCCGTCATCTCAAAACTTGAATCCTCATCCCTTATTTTCACTTCCCGATGTCTCAATGGAATGTGGAACTCTCATCTTCTTGATTCTCTAACAAATGACTCTTCATCTTCCTCCTCCTACTATTTTATTAAGAGAGGAGCAAAACGGAGAATAAACAGTAGATTATTAGGTCCAACCTATACTTGGTCTTTGACGGGATGGAATTTCCCATTGTCTATTCATTTCAGATAGAAGAAGTAGAGGGAAAAAATTAACAAATTAAGATTTCTAAACGAAACAATTGAATAAAGAAGCCACTCTTGCTACTTTTACCATAACCAGTTGAGGAGAAACAGGAGAGGTTAAAAGGATTCTAAACCAATTAATTTTTTGAAACGTTTCTTGGCTTTCATGACTGACTCGTCCGGATTTCTTTTCTATTTGTTATTAACATAAATGCATTTCACTAAAACAGATGCGCTCTCAAATCTGCTTCGAATCTTATCATAATCGTAACAGAGGAAAGCGAAACAAAAATGTTACTTCACCTTTTATTTCACTTAAATATTCCTTTGCCATAGTCTTCCTGTGAGACTAAAAGTATGAAGAGATTCCTGCCAATTTCTTTTTCCCTAACGAAACGGTGTCTCATCTTTACTCCTAAATTTGTTCAAATGACACTTGGGATATCTTCTGTGCAAAACGGAAAGAGAGGTTTGGTGAGATCGATGAACTCGGGGAGCCGATCTCAATCTGGATTTGGTCCAAAAATAGATGGATACTGCTAGGGGACATCCTCCTTCTCCCCAACTGTGAATTTCTTCTTTTTCAACAAGGAACGACAGCTTCCGAGATCAACCGTCTCTGCACTTTTCGGGAATGAACCCTCTCCTCAAGAATTTTTTCGCAACCATTTTTGTTTTGGCTCTGCTCCCTCGGATCCACATCTCGTCCACTACCACTCCTTGCCGCCATTTACGAGAAACAGGGTGAAAGGAAAGTGCAAATTGAAACTCTCCTTTTAATTTTGCCATTTCCGAGCAAGTTAAATTACCTTCGTCTTGAAATAAACATTTATAATCCGGATTTATTTTAAACTCTTTATACGGTAAGTAAAGAATTGCTTTTTCTTTTTATTTGAACTCAAATCTGACACGCCTGAGACCCCAATAAACTAGATTCCATTTCTTCCACTTCCTCCTTATTCGCTCCGCCTACATCTACCCCCTGTATGGTTATTCAGAAATTGACAACACCTACTCCCCCATCCACTGGGTCCCCATCAATTCATACATATTACCTATTTATTTTTTCATTTTCTTTGTCCAGGCAAGGATTTCAATGGCTAGAACTAAGCAAACCGCTCGTAAATCGACTGGGGGAAAGGCACCCCGGAAACAATTGGCTACTAGGGCTGCTCGAAAGAGCGCCCCCCCCCCCCCACTGGAGGCGTTAGAAAACCGCATCGTTTCCGACCGGGTACTGTTGCTCTTCGTCACATGCGTATTTTCGATACTGCTGACAATGAATCCGCTGACCCTACGTTTCAACCATGTCTCACTCAGACTATTGAGGTGGAAGAACGAAGTAATAGTACCCGGGATCCGTTCTACCGGTTTGCGGCGCTGCTTCGTTTTTCAGACGACCCCACCCAAGATCCTACTGTGGCTGAGCAGGCACGAGCTCACACTATTTTTGCCGAATTTTGCTTCACAAAACTAGGGATGGACGGTGGAGTCTTCAAAGGGGAGAAGTGTTGGTGGTAAGTGATGACTTCAAGTTTAAACGAATCATTCTTTTTAAGCGAAATTTGAGATTGTACTTCTCTTCCTCGAAGGTACCCTCGAAGCATCCTTTTCAAGGGAAGTGCTTCCTCCAGATTTCAATCTGTCGATGGAACACGGATTTTTCCGTCTTCCCTTTCTTCAACTCCTAGTTCTGCGTGGAGTGATGTCTCCCGTCTTCTAAAATCCCCAGGCGCTGGGAAGAGGGAGTATGTTTGTGGTCGCAAAATCTGCGTTCTTTTGGGGGGAGTGGCTGAATCTTATGCAGGTATAATTTGTTCAAAATTTATTTATACCATATCCACTCTAGAAACTTTTTATTTCCAGATTCTGGTGAAAAGGTGTGGTCCGGACATTCTTCCGTAGCATTGCTTTCGATTGTTGCTGGTAAGCTCCAGTTTACCCAATACGACCCAAGGGACGTCCGCGATGCCATTGTCCACCAACGGGCCGTGGACTTGGCAAAAATCATTAAAGTTTACCGCATCACCATTGTCCCCGGAAGTCCAACAGACACATCCTCAGAGTGTCTTCTAGCGTGTTTCAAGATACTTGGGAAGCTTCTGGATGGGAAGTTCCCTACGGATGACCTTAAACGGGTCTACAATGTTAAGACGGGTAAATATGACCCTAATAGTCCTGCAGTTATTCGAGCTTTAAGTGATTAATTTGATTTCTTAATGTCATTATTACCATATATTGTTAATTTAAGTCTGTCCTTATTCAAAACCATGTCTCTCTTAGAAGCCGGGGTCAGGCGCATCAGTTTAATTAGAAACCTAGGGTGTTGTTTCGAACTAAACACTAGAAACTATTATACTTTGTATTATTGCACATTGCCGCTAAATTTCAACCTCAGTTTCCAAATTGTTTGCTATTAAATCACTATAATCATTACCCTAAGTTGATCTGACGATGTTTCAGTCCTTTGTTACGCACTTTTCTCTTTTGAATTCTTCTCAAAATAAACAAAATTTATTGCATTCTCGATCATGGTCGTTTTCAAAAGAAAGATCCAAATAAAATTTTGAAAGTATACAATCTTTCATCCAAGTGTCTAAAATATTTCAGAATTTGGTTCATTTATCAGCTAAATTCAACTTCATCGACTTTTCCTTAAATATATCAAGTTTCTGAATTTGGCTCAAAATTTAGATTTTGTTTAAAACTTCGGTATTTAAAATTTCAAAATTTCTGTTCATCACGTCGTGGTTTTTGATCTAATGTCGAATGACCCCCTCGGTCAGTCCAGGTCAGACTAAACCATCACCATGAGGTGACAATCCACGCCAATGACACCGATGAGGAGTCGGCATCCCATCCGACAGCAGCAAATCCGC
>JAQIYD010000199.1:0-10719 GCA_034699565.1 Anurida granulata
GTTTGGAAATGTTTATTATTATCGGAAAAAATAGTTAATAGTTATGATTCTAATTACAGTATAGCATCTTAAAAGTAGTAATTGTTAATGTGATTATTATAATATCTACATAATATTTATATTTATCTTTATAATAGTTTTTATATAATACTAAGAACAAAAAGTTTGGAATGAGTGACTAGCACTATCATTGACTGATATCCGAGGAGGCGAGGGGGATGTCCTCGGAAACAGTGGCGAGAAAGACACCTACCCGGGAAGAGGTGGACTTCCTCCCCATCACATCTTAAAATCAATTATTACTCCATTAATCACTAATTATTCATAAAAGACTGGGTTGACTAATGTCCTATAG
This sequence comes from Anurida granulata, assembly GCA_034699565.1. Lineage (NCBI taxonomy): Eukaryota > Metazoa > Arthropoda > Collembola > Poduromorpha > Neanuridae > Anurida > Anurida granulata. The sequence continues at coordinate 356 of JAQIYD010000199.1, forward strand.
TTCTTATAATAATTAACTTGCTTCATGTGAGACATGAGCTGGGTTTTGGCGGGAAGTGGGGGAAGATAGGAAGTGTGGATATCCTCATCCCTTAGGATTTCTTACGACCAACAATATCTGTCTAGTGAACTTTGACACCGCTTTATACTGGCACGTTAGGCTCTTTTTTAAGAAACTTCCTCAGAAAAGCACACCCGCCGAATATAGTACTCTACGTTATGGGTTCGCCAATACAGTGAAACTGTTTGAGTCTATGAGAAAATAAAGTATGAAAAATGGAGAAAATGGAGTATGGACAAAATGGCATATGAAAATTAATTGGAGAAAAGACGAAATGGCGTATGAAAATAAACTGAGAAAAAACAAAATATCGTATGAAAATAAACGGAGAAAAGACAGAATTCCATATGAAAATGAATGCAGAAAAGACAGAATGGCGTATGAAAATAAATGCAGAATAGACGGGATGTCGTACGAAAATAAACAGAGAAAAGACAAAATGGCGTATGAAAATAGACAGAGAAAAGACAGAACCCCGTATGAACATAAATGCAGAAAAGACAGAATGACGTATGAAAATAAATGCAGAATAGACATGAAATGGCGTATAAAATTAAACGGAGAAAAGACAAACTGGCGTATAAAAATAAACAGAGAATAGACAGAATTCCGCACGAACATAAATGCAGGAAAGACATAATGGCGTATGAAAATAAACAGAGAAAAGACAGATTTTTGTATGAAAATAAACGCAGAAAAGACAAAATGGCGTATGAAAATAATCAGAGAAAAGACAGAATTCCGTATGAAAATAAATGTAGAAAAGACGGGAATGGCGTATGAAATGACACGGAGAAAAGACAAAATGGCATAGGAAAATAAAAGGAGAAAACACGAAAGCGCGCACCGTCATAAATGGTTTCGTCACCAGAGACGAAATGGTGTTAAGTAATAAATGAGGTAAACCAAATATCACAAACCTTTGCATCTTTGTGTTAATTGTATTTTATCTACACATTTGATTATGCGCTTAACATCTTGTGTCTACCCAGAACACTGCATTTTGCCCAAATTTTGAACCGAGATTTGCGGCAAGTCGCCTGCAAACCCCATACGCAATGTAATGGTTATAGCGGCACCTGGTTATAACGACCGAATTTGGCGTCTCCCAAAGTAGCCGCTATAAACAGGTTTGACAGTATTCAAAATTCTACGTTTACTCATTTACTCAAAATTGAGATTTTTTCTCTCCATTAATACCATCCTCCATTTTATACTCCAGTTTGTCTGACAATCAAGTTATTCATTTAATTTTAGGCAGTGTATATATGAAGCATGGTCATGTAGTTGTGAGGGGTAATAATATTTAATAATATATATATAATAGAGGAGCCAGAATGTTCAGAACAGAGGATTGTTGGCAAAAAGTTTAAGTTAATTTATTCTAAATTAAAATTTTTTAAATATAATTCATTACTCTAAATATGAACATTACTTTTAAATTTTACATAATCGTTATTTGTTCAACCAACGAGTAGGCATTAACTCAATTATCAGTTCGAAACTTACTGAGGAACTTTAATTCATACAGTAATAAAAGCAAGACACTGAACAGTCCGTCATTTATTGATTAAAATGTTTTCATCAACGCGTTCGTGCTGTTCCCAAGTGCTTCAGATTGTTTCGCAATCAACTTTCACAAAGGAACATTAAAATAAATGGTCGCACGTGTTGGATTTCTTACAATGCAAAAGCTAACATGTCATCTTTTCATTTCACTGGTGCGTGAACAAATGGGTGTGATACCCTGTGAGGTACAGTACCGTGATATTATCTTAAGCTCTTAAGATCTAGCGATTAAATTAATATACAGTTAATGCGAATTTAAACCTACTCAATTATTCAATTGTTTACCAGAAAAGACGAAAGTAAATCTAAGCAAGTTTAACAAGAACGGCCTTTACAAAGCAAAGAAGTAAGTCTTTGAAGCGTGATTGAAATTAGAACGCAAACATAGAACGGATTTAAAAAAATGTCTGCTATTTTGGTAAGTTAATGGAAAACTTATGCAAACGACAATTCCTTTAAATAATGTTTCGATACGCGAGTTTAGGTATTCTTAGCATCCAGGCAAAGTGTCCGAAGTTTGTAATTGCATCAAAACTACGTTGTACGTGATGACCACGCTAAGAATCTTGATAAAATGCAACTCATTAGTACAACAATAGAAACCAAAGTCAAGTAGACAAGTTACCGAGGTCATGAGATTCCTGTTCAATGTAAAGTATTCACACCCAGAAAGTTTGAAATCCGCTGTTGTGATTAATTGCTTCAAGGCTTTCAAGTAGCCATCACGTCCAGCGGACTGACGATGATATCGTAAAATCAGTTGCTGAAGTTTACATTTCTACGTGAAATTAAATTAAAAATAAAACTACGAGTAAATTAAACGCGGTGTTTTATAAATGCTATAAAAGCCAAGAAAGAAAACCTGCAATTACCTCGGCTGTGATACATTCTCCGCAATTTGTTAGAAAATGAGTCTTGATAAATTGTACTAACAAGGCTGCGAGGATGCCAATTGGTAGAGATGACGTACCATTAAAAGCACTTGGTAGAGCATTGCGAATAAAATAACAATTGACCGTGAGCAGGACGGTGGCATGACTTAACAGGATTAGCAGCACTAACTTGGCCGTTTTTTTGAAAAATGAGAATATTTCTGCTAGTTCTTGCGTTTGGACCAAGAGATCATAAAAGGTGCCATTACAATTAAGGGCATAGAAACTTTTAACAAACAGTTTGCCAGGCGTAGTTATTTGATTCAGAGCTTTCAGAGTTTCTCGTATTTGAACAAGTCGTTTCCGAATCAAGTCGGAAAATAATAAAATTGAGAGTGTAGAATATTGAATGGGGTACTGAATAAAAAATGCCCCAAGACCAAAAATTATTTTTAGTCCCTGAATATCAATGCTAAAATCAGCAATTTGAAAAGTTTTGTATGGAGTCCCATGTTGTTCTAGCCTGTTTAATCTGCTCAAAACAAAATATACGTTCAATAGCGGTTCCAAAAATATTAGCATTGTGATTATCAATTTAAGAAGGATTTCTCTTTTTGTGTAATGTAAAGTAACGCTATGCGTTTCATTGTAAGATACAAATTTGTTGTACAATCGGAGAGAGCGAGGAACTAATACCAGGATGACAAAATTAGTTAAAAATATAAGCAAAATGTTGGAGTGGTTAATAATTGTAAAGACATGGTAGTCAAAGCGTGAGTAATCACAGGGACGTTTGCTACTAACTACCAGAAGCAAGGGAGACATGATACATAAAAGTGCTGAAAGCCAAAATTTGATAATGAGGGACCAAACTCCAAAGAAGCTTTTGTAACTGAAAATTAGCCTGTTGTGCAGCGATTTGTGAAATGGAACTACGCCAAAAATGGAACCAGCAAAAACCTGAATTTGGAAAACGGTTAAATCCGACACACATGGCATTTTTCAAGATTGCGTTTTCAATTGGTAAGCGTTCCAGACTTGTGTTTGGCAAAGGACGCTACAAACCCAACTGGAAACCCCTAAATCATGAATTTCTTTATAAATAAACTCTACCCAACAGAAAATACAGAATTATGAAAGCCTTTGAGAAACGAATTTTTTTCAAGTGCTAGGCAGTGTCGCTTGAATAAACATGCTGAGAGGTATCAGTAGAAAACTCTAACAAGTGATTTCAAGTTTTTGAATATGATTTTCCATAAAGCCATGGTAAATGAAATGAAATCAATTTTTGCCGTAAAGTTGATCAAAATTCGCAAAGTTGCAACTAACAACAACTAAAAATCATAGTTTGGCAACCTTAGGAAGCTTTGTTTATTATGGAGTTGGAGAACTTGGAGTTTTCAAAATAGAATCCCGCCAGAAACATAATTGACGAAATGCAATGTTTTTACCAGTCCCTCCAATTTTGCTGTGATATTTTTAGTTTCATACCCTACTAAAAATGTAAAAAAGCGCTCATGACACGGGGATTCCGTGAATGAGTTTTGATGCCTACGGAATTGTTTTCTAAATTGAGTGTAAATTTTAAAAATTAGTGCGTATAATGGTAATAGTCATCTTTAAATACAAAGGTTAATACACAATTAAAATGCTATTGGTCATTACAACACTAACAAATAAAGGCAGAAATAAGGAAATAGCTTAAATTTTATTTCACACAAACGTCATCTCCTGAGAATACCACCACAATCGAGCTCATGGTAGTCAGTCATACCTAACCGCAAAATTGTTTTCCTCCTTGATTTGGAGTTTGTGAGTTTAATTAAAAATTAGTTAAGTAAAGCGAAGCATTACAATGAAGGTGTTACTTTTCCTTCTGTTGATTGTTCCAACACGCCCCCAAAAAGGTGTGCTAGGGTTGGAGCAGTGCCTCTCAAAGTTCCAAGAGGACGAAATACTTGACTCTGAGTTCGACCGTTGTTACTTGGATTTTATTGAAATTAATGGTTTGAAGACGGATAGAATAACAGACCAAGATAAAAGGGAATTTCGAAATTGCACTAAAGACTTTTTGAAGGACCGACTGTCGGAACTGAAATACCAATCATGTACACATGATTATTTTAGTAAAATGTACAGAAATAGCAGTAGTACTAACTGGAGGTTTGTGGTTAACGTCTATTGCCTGTTAGTATTTATGCTAGATTAAATAAATGCTCTTTCTCTTCTAGATCTACTGGGATTATTTTGAAGGTCGTTGGGGTAATTCTCGTCGCCCTGGTGATACTTGGGATTAGCCAGAGAAGAATTCATAGGAACGCGCAAACCACGGCGACTGTATAAATTGCCTTAAAAGTTCCCGGATGACGACAAGATGACATCTGAAGTTATAAATTTTCAAATAATTTAGCAGACTAGGTGACTTTGGACGATAATTTCATGCTTCAAGTGTGAACGCGATGTTACTTTTAACATTTTTGAGATGCATATGGCAAAGCTTAACTGCTTCCCAAACATGGAATGGAACATTTTTGATCTAACATATTTGCCATTTAAAACCACTTTTTGGAATTTGCAAAATTTTGAATACCCTAATCACAATTTTGCGACAAATCGGGGCAAAAATGGACGCCATGGCGCTAATCATGGACGGTACGTTTTTTAAATGTATATTAACGACAGAGCTACTTCGCAGTGAATGATATTGAAGATAATTCTTCTGCATTTACTGTTTGAGAAAAAATGGAAGAAATATCCGTAAACTCCAGGGTCCATACTTCCCCCGCGTTCACGGTCACCTGTCCTGTGCCTGTTACTTTACTGAATTTATTACTAGTTTGAGGACATATTCTTTTATAAAATAGTGATGCAGATAATCGCTTTGTCCAACCTCAATTTTAATTTAACACATTCATATAATTTGAAAGTTATAGATTATTTTCAAAATAATTTGTTTGGATACTATTATAATACCGGAATATAATCAACCAAATGGGTTTTTTGAGACATGTTAGTTGGCACTGTCAGTCTCAAGTGCCATATTAAAAGGTATAGAACGACAGGATGGAGAATTGAAACCTGGGTTCAGACTCAGTTTATAATTTAAAACAATTCGTATTTCATTCGTGCAATCGAACAAATTAATAATAAATGAGCATCGTTTTAAAATCATTGTCAGAACTGTCAATAATACGAAGTAGTCGGTAAGTATGCCCGAAAGCATAAGGATTATTCATGATCATAGTATCAGTACCTAGCCGATATGCTTGGTGGTTCTAATTTTATTAAATGTGATGTTTACCCTATTTCCCGGCTCGTAATGGGCACAAGGATTTTTAAGACAAATTTGGAGATGCGCAAAATAGATGGGATGCGAACTATACAAGGATTTCTTGAACACGAAAAAACTGTATACTACATAAATCAAAATCAAAAACAAAATTCAGGTTTGGTTTAAGTATAGGCATCTTTTTCATCCAACCCTCAAACTTCGGAAATCCAAATTCACGACCAGATTTCCTTGCACCAATTCAAACGGCTATCTTGCATGCATTCAAATTTGTACATAGACGCTAGCGCATTATCCACGGGCAGTATGAGCCGCAACTAGGGTAAAAGATGATGTGTGTAATTATTATTATGAAAATCATCTATTTATTTATTATTATAAATTAATTATAATCTTTAAATTATATTTTTCTGCTATTCTTTAAATAAAATTATGTAAGGATAAGTTGTATTTTTTGCCAGTCTCTGCGTCCACTGTGTGATAAGTGTTTTCTTGGGATAAATGCCAACAGGTCGTGAGCAAAACTTTAATAATTTTAGTTTAATAAAAATACCGCCTCAAGTTATAGCAATATATCTATCCTCGTTTACGTTTGGGGGCATTGAGTGGAGCAAAAATGGAGCAGCTTACACGGCGACCACACAACAGTGGACACTCGGGTCTTCACGGTGTCAATATTGTGATCGAGGGGGCCTCTACAACCTCATTTAGGTATGTCACCGAGGCGATCCTCATGACCACAATTTTTTTTTTAGAAATTTATATTTCAGATTTCAATATTATGAGTTCAGGGGTTCTACGCAGAAAATTTTGTTGTTGGAAATTGATGTTTTCCAATTTCCAATTTACTTTCGAAATCATATTTTAACATGTAAAACTGCATCAAAAAATCACTAAAAACTGAAAAAAGATATTAGTTTTAAAAATAGTCGTCACGACTATCGCCACGGACACACGCCACAATGAGGTCATAGTGACCGCATCTATCACACATATGGGTATGATGAAAATATGAGGGTCCACTTCTCTGTGGTTCCCATTAAGACGCAATTACCTATTTTCCGGCTGAAAATGCGCGGTCTCTCTCTCTCTCGTAATGGGCTTTGTATTTAATGCAAATTCTTGGAGACTGAAAACATTTCATTGTGGAATGCGCACCCCGTCTATAATGCGCATGTCAACGAATCTTAAAAAAATCAATTGAGGGAATAGGAACTTAAAATTGTACCCATACATCAGGAAGAAATGACAGTCCATAATATTCCTATTTTGATTGTTAACCTTAACTAAGTTGTACGTTAACTAGCAGTGCATTAAGTTGCAAAGTTTCACACTATATGATGGATATTTCTTGATGGTTGCAGTGAAATGGCCATGGAACACGATTAAACAATTTAGGTAATATGGTTTTTCGGTGCTCAAAGAAAATCATTGTATAGTGCACCTGAGCTGGGAAATGGGTAGTTATGAATAGCTATGCCTGCCGTATTCTTTGGGCTTAGCTATTTATCATAATTTTAAGTGCATTAACATGTAAACTACTGCAACTTACCATGGTCACGCGTTGACATTGAACTTTCGTTGAAGTATTATGTCCTTGGATGTTCGCTACGTGGAGCAAAAAGTCTTGTCAATCGAATAAAAACTATATCGAGAATTATCAAAGCTGATAACGGTTTCGCAGTCACAAACTTTACGTAATTCATGTCCAGTGGTTGAATTCTGAAATTTCTCAAGCCGTGCCTTCCGTCATTTACTAGCCCCCAGATTCGTCAAAATTGTTCAAAAGAATTTCGAGATCACATTGTCTCAGAGCAGAGGCATTCAATGGGATTCATCACTTTTTTATTTAGTTTTACAAATCATGATTTCGGCTTATGAATATAGTGCCCGACGCGCTATAATGCCAATTTTAAGAACGGCAATCAAGGAGAATTTTAAGCTGAAAAACATTGCGTTAACAAGTCGAGATTTCATATTTGTATAGGAAGGGGATATTCGGACATGGCATTCAATTCCACTAAAGCGTATTTTACTCCCGTGAAAACCCACACAGGCACGAGTTTTCCTGGTTTAGATCATTTGTGGCCTAATAATTCAAAACAGCATCACGTTTTTTCGTAACCGTTTTCCTGTCTTAAAGTTATCACTTAGTTCACACAACTTTAAGTGATTCGTTAGTCATTTTATCATAAAATAAGAACGCTGGCACCGTAGTTTTCTACATCGCGGAGAACACTTATTTGATTCGCGTTCTTGCCTGGAATTTCACTTGAATGACTTTGAAAATGACTGATTACAAGTTGAGTTTGATAAACTCCACCTCCATAATTAATTACTCAAGTTCTAAAGTTCTGGTATTTTTTCTGTATAATTAATATTTTATAGTATTCCCAGTATTAACAGTTTGCGTTTATTACAGTTTCATTATTAATTAGTAGAAGCCATGATTTTACACGAGTTTTCAAGATGTTGTTTAAATACTGAAATGTTACATGTCGCTTGCATCGACCTGGCATATTTTGAATGAGGATATCTTGTCGCCAAAGGATAGTCGGTGCAAATCGTAGTGAAATGGACTTCCGTTTCTTATGGTTATCGAGTCATCTGTGCAGTCTTGACCATCATACACATCAATACATAGTTCCATTGTGTTTACAGACGACGCAATATTGTCATAGACGATGGGGAAAGTTATACACTCTCCGTCCCAATCACCTGGAGCCGTAAAAGTCCGTCCTGAATCATGAAATGAAAACAGATATAAGCAAATTTTTGAAATAATGCTGAAAAAACATTTGAGTTATTTGTGCAATTATACATACCGCCAAAGTTGGCTTCTGAGAAAAACACGACAACTGCAATGGAGCAGTGGGCGCAGGCAAGGAGAAGAAGAGTTGTTGAAAAATATGAAGCCATTGTCGGATTATACTTAGCTCAGTTTTTTGTTCACAATGTGTTAATTTTAATTGAATGTATCAAGGTAGAAACCTGGCTGGGGTTTATGAATTCTTTGATAACAAAATGACGAGGTAGCACTTCCTGTCATTAACAATGTATGGATAATCTTATCTTTTAGGAATCAAGACTCTGAACGAACTAAGTTGTTCAGAAGTGAGCTTTCATAAGGCATCCAATTCCTATCAGTTAAAACGTCAGTTTGTCGTGTTATGGGCGTAAACGTAACGTGTCTGTTGCGAGAATTTCTATTCACAGCCATTTTGGGTAGATGGATGGACACGTTTTGGTGGATGGAAATGTGATGGAAATGACGCTATGGAATATGGTCTGGGACTGGAAAATCTGGTTATGGCAGTATGGAATCTGGCATGGATTGGGAGAGCTGGTCTTTACTTTTGGGTCCATTTTTCTTTGACCAGCTTTTTCAACAACTTCCATCGCTCCCTTTCTACCCTTTAACCCCAAATGTAAAAACCGAACTAATTGATGACGAATGAAAAGTGAATGAAGGAGACGATGGGTAAAGGAGATGTTACATGGACGGTATTCAACTCGGAACTCTGGAGGGAGGGAATGCACAATGTTTTCAACTCAATTCTCAAAGGAGGCCATTGGCTTGCGAACCCAATTGATAGTTTTAATTATACAATTATGTGATCCAAATTAGAATAGCAGTAGTTAAAAGCACTCATTGAAAGTAATCTCAAGGTAGCGAATTAAAACAGGCACATAAACCAAGCCATTAAAAAGTGTAACAATTAATTTCACTTTACCCGTGCTTTGGCTCAAAGCGGTTGATGAATTTTCAAGTAGCTTTTATGGATCTTGTGCAAAGTAAAACAAAATTGGTCCAAACACTTCAACAGAATTGGATCAAATGATTGTTCTACAGTAGCATAATTAAATATTGAAACTCAAACTGGAACAGATCTCATTCAGATTTCAAAATTGAAAAGTGACGCTGATTCTTTTCTGCTTTTGCTACTACTAGTATTTCTAAAAGTGAAACTCGGTATGATACTTCGTCCTTTTTTTCATTATTTCTTGTGCATTTGCTTCCAGAATTTGGCGAGATCTCAAACGAGTCAATATGACCGATTCACAGATTGCCTTGCCATGGAGGATAACATCACAAACTTTATTCTGCCGCGGAGTCACTCCAAAAGTTACCTTCATCTAAACCACCAATGGCAACTCAAACCACCACATAAAAATCCACTGGCTTACTTTCTCGTTCGGAATGAACGGGATGTAGTGAGAGCAGTCAGATGCGGAACTAAACATGGTATACGCCTCATCCCAAAAGGGGGTGGACATTCCCAAGAAAAGTATTCATTTGGAAACTCAAACTCAGTTGTAGTGGATGTTCGAAAGTTAAAAAAGTTGGCAGTTGACAAGCCGAAAATGACTGCTGAGGTTGGTGCTTCCTGGCTAATAGGCCCATTAGCGTACGCTCTTGCGAAAAAGCATAAAGTCTTTCTTCCCACTGGGATTTGTCCAACCGTTGGGATTTCTGGATTAGCTACAGGAGGAGGGATCGGTTTTTATGCACGAAAACACGGGCTAACAATTGACAATTTACTGTCCGTGGAAATTGTTACAGCCAAAGGTTC
>JAQIYD010000200.1:0-10693 GCA_034699565.1 Anurida granulata
GACGTCAGTTCCGTCTTGAAAGTCAACTTGAGCATTTCCATCCTTTTTGGGATCAATTTCAGGAGCTGACAAGGCACTGAGAATTCCTCCAAAGCAGAAGATGATGATCAATCTAATTAATAAATTTAAACTTATGAATTGTGAAGTAAAAATAATGAAAATAAAATGATTACCCGTTCATGGTATAAATAAATTCAAACAACATCCAAAACCAACTTGTTCTTATTAGACACGAGAATAAACTCAAATTATGAAATTTCTTACCATTTGGAATCGAATGTTCACACAAGGAAAAGGTAATTGGCAAGAATTCATTTCATAATCAGAGCACTTCATTGTAATGGAGCCCCTAAGATAAAAATTGATTGACACAAAGAGGATTAACTTTTTCTTACTTCAAGTATCCAAATTCAACTCGGAGTAAAACAAGGAGCTACCGCCATTTTAGAGAAAATTTCACCAGCACCTTTACAATACAAATACATTTTTTTGAAGTTTCGAAAAACAAATTCCAAAAAGTGGCGTTGGAATTCTTTCTTTCTCATCATCATTGCATCTGACATAAAATTAACGATATCAGCAACAAAAAGATGGGAAAATCTTGTTGATGAGTGGCCAAGCAAAACATAAATTGAGCGTCTGATCCTTTTCAAAATAAACACTCCTAAAAAACTACCGCTAGGGTGGTTTCTTTACATTTTCCGAACTCTTATCAGTTTTTGGAACTTTAAGATTCATCTTTTTTTCATTCTTTCACTCCGCATCACTCGGATCCACGAGAAATACGTGGATAAATAATTTGGGGGTGCTCAATTTGTAGGATTTGTCGGGGCAGGAGATTGGTCACTTGGACATTTTTGAGACCTTGGAACACGAAATTAATGATGTCATTGGGAGAGAAAAAGGGCGACGATACGGTGATTGCAAAAGAAATTCAATTTTCAGACAAAGGTGAAATCATTACAAGAGACGTCATTTTCAAGGTCAACACTTCAATTCCAATGATTTGACAAATTAACAAACCGTTAAGCATTTTTTTTTCGTTTTCCCCATCAATTTCATCTTTCATCACCACTTCACTCCAGAACGAAGAATATGAATAGGAATTTCAGGATGACATTCAGTAATTCGACTCAAAGGGAGCGGACGTGTTGTATTTTCCTTTGAGTTTGGACAATAACTTTTAGCAAAAGTGCAGCAAAAATATGCAGAAATTGTACGTTTACAAAATTCGTGGCGAAGGAGCAAATTTGTAAAACTCCTAAAACAACTCTTGACGATGGAGCTTAAATCCAAATAAGGTTTTATTTAATGTGTATGCGCGTATTAACGAGAACCATTGACATTGAAAACGTTCTTAAGTTAGGAAAACCTTCCAAAGAATTACAATTTCTGTGCTTCCGGTTTGCCGATTTTCGAACCTATTATTTCAAAAATATGTTTTGGGACAATTTGCAGGTGCCCATTTTCACTCCAAAAATTTTTCTTGGAAACTTTCCGGGCATCGTAACTATGATACCGAGCGATGGGTTATTGGCTGGCTGGCTTTAGAGGCTAAATTTTGAATTTCGGAAGTTTTAAACAGCATTTATTGCATCATTGCAACATGTTGCAAAAGGAATATCATTGGAACAATTAATTAAGATCTATGCCGATTAGATTAGATTAGAGAAATTAGTAATTGAACCATTCTGAAAATGAATTATTTGTGTCCTTGTCCATTCCATGCCAAATTACCTTTGATACGGACCGCTTGCTGAACTTGCTGATTATTCAAGTTCGAGTCAAAGGCATGCTTTTGAATGCACTACAACTACAAATCTAAATTCAAATTTTGGATTTTGGAAAGAAGAAATCAAAATGATATCCATTTCTGTTTCACTCCTTCTGGCACTATTACTTGGACTCATCCTTCGTTTTTGGATAAGGCGTACTTACAAAAACACTCAACTTCCTCCAGGTAATTGGCAACGTTACTTTTAAATTATAAACGTAAAGGGAGTACATGACGTTGATATTTTAGGACCCATTCGATGGCCAATAATTGGGACCATTCCGCAAATGTTGATGACTGACCCCGTGTATCCCCATCGTCAAGTAGAAGGACTCAGGCGTACTCATGGAAACATCATGTCCTTACAATTTGGTGTTCACTATGCCGGTAAAAACTTATAAAGATCCTCATTTTAAGCAAGGCGTTTTCCAGTGTTTTCTTAATTTTCCAATTGTAACTTAAATTTTTAAATTTAACGCCCGCCCGATTTTTGACCGGCAGAATATGTAAAAACGAGTTGATTGTTTATGTACGCGCGATAAAATCCCATAAATTATCCCTATAGTGAGCCTAAGCTTGTTTTTGCAGTGGTGATCTCTTCATATGAAATGATAAAGGATATATTGAAGCGCCCTGAGGCGACGTTGGACAGATTCAGGTTCCAATTTGCAGATCAACGGACAGATGGGGAAAATCTAGGTAAGTTTCGAACTTACGTTTGTAACGTTTTTTAATGTGAACTTAAAAGCATTTTCGAATGTGAACTTATGGACGTTTCTGAATGTGAATTTACGAACGTTTCTTAATGTGAACTTACGAGCGTTTCTTAATATGAACTGATGAACGTTTCTTAATATGAACTGATGAACGTTTCTTAATGTGAACTAAGGAACGTTCTCTAATGTGAACTTACAAACGTTTCTGTGCACTTACGAACGTTAATGTGAACTTTTCTTAGTGTGAACTTACGAACGTTTCTTAGTGTGAACTTACGAACGTTTCTTAGTGTGAACTTACGAACGTTCTTTAATGTGAACTGACGAACGTTTCTTAAGATGAACTGACAAGCGTTTCTAAATGTGAACTTACGAACGTTAATGTGAACTTACTGAAGTTTTTTAATGTGAACTTACGAATGTTTCTTAATGTGAACTTACGAACGTTTCTGAATTTGAACTAACAAACGTTTCTGAATTTGAACTAACAAACGTTTCTGAATGTGAACATACGAACGGAAGTTTTTTAATCTGAAATTACGAACGTTTTTTAATGTGAACATACGAACATTTCGTATTGGGAACTTACGAACTTTTTAATGTAAACTTATGGACGTTTTGTGTGAACTTGCGAACATTTTTAATGTATACTTACGAACTTTCTTGCTGCTGTGAACTTACTGTGAACTTGAACGTTTCTAACTGACAACTTATGACCGTTTCTTAATGTTAACCAATTAGCTTTTTGCTAATTACGAGTTTTTTTTTCCATTTTTTTAACTGAGCTTTTTGTGACTCGGCGGAAAATCCAAATCTTTACAAGTTCTCTTTTCAGGTCTCGTTTGGTGTTTTGGAGAAACGTGGAATAAAGTACGAAAATTCACGGTTAAAAAACTTCGTGAATTTGGATTTGGAAAACATGGTTCCCAAGAGATTGGAGTTCGAGAAGGAATGGAGTCGTTAATGACGGATTTGCGAGAAGAAACGGAAGGGACAGGAGGTACTTGGAAAGTTGAGCCCAATCGTTTGGCAGTGGTGGCAATAAACATTGTATGGAGATCCTTGAGTGGTTATAGATTTGACCCCAAAAGTAAAAACATCCAACGACACATTGACCTCCTCGCGGAAGTGTTCGAAGTTCTCCTTCCAACAAACCTCCTCTCCGTTTTCCCTTTTTTCAAACATTTTCCAAAACTCAGTGGATATGATCGGCATGGAGAGATACACAGGAGGAATAAACAGTTTATGAAAGTAAGCCTCTCTCTCTTTTTTGAAAAATTCAAAATTTTAAAATTTTGAAATATTTGCAGGATCTAATAGAAGAGGTGAAGGTGAATAGAGGAGGAAGGGAAGAACCGGAGAATTTTGTTGAAATGTTCTTAGACGAAATTGACAAAAATCAAGGAATTGCTGGAACAACCGTCACAGGTAAAAGTGTTTTTTAATAGCCATTTTATCCTAACGGTTTTTTGTTTGTGTTTAGAAAAACAATTAACGGCGCTTCTCATGGACTTATTTTTGGCGGGATCTGAGACGACGGGAACTGTCATGAATTGGCTCATCCTGTATTTTGCGTTAAACCAACACGTTCAAAAAGCAGCACGAGCGGAAATACTCAGAATTTCACAAGGTGGAACCAAACCAATCCCGTTGACAGCTTCCAACAAGTAAACATTCTAAATTTAGTGGAACCCGCCATTAATTCCAGTAAGTTTGCGTACGGTTGAACGTTTTCTAGGATGCCGTATATCCTTGCCTGCGTCTATGAAGCCATGAGACATCCTCCATTTGTAGCGATGCCACCTCCCCGAGCTGCAAGTTCCGACATTACTTACGGAGAATACATTATTCCTAAGGGGGCGTGCATAATCTACAACATGTACGCCGTACTACACGACCCTGTCTTTTGGGGGGATCACGACGTTTTCCGTCCGGAACGTTTTCTGGACGAGGCGGGTACTGGATTGAACCCGGAAAAGGTGGAACGAGTTGCTCCATTTGGATTTGGTAAGGGTGCGCGGTTTTGCCAAACTTATAAAAGTTTCTAAGAAAAATTTGTCTATATTGTAAAAATTGAACAATTTTTTATTGCAGGAAGACGGATTTGTCCAGGCGAAGGGATTGCAATGGACACGCTCGTTGGCTTTGTCGGAGCTTTGCTATCAAGATTTTCGATTGAGGTGGTTGAAGGACTCGTCCCAACAACAGAGCCTGGACCAGTCTCAATGGCCATCGCACCGCGACCTTATTCTGTCAAGTTAATAAACATTTACTAGTGAGAAAATGTTATAAATAATTTCCAAAAAGTTTAACTTTTTTTATGCTCGTTGATTTTTCAATTCTTGCTTTACGAAAATTGTTTTACAAAATTGATTGTGTTACGAGTATCTACTTCACACTTTTGAAGGTGATTTAATGACCAGTTTAACACTTTTAAGTTGAATTTGGGGACAATTGATTAGATTAACCTAACCTAACCTTTAATTGGGTGATTATTTGACCGGGTTTTTCAACATTTCAGGAGAATTCAGCATGACGTCGATTTTGCATTCTTCTGCATCTCATTGCTATCGTGAACTTAATCTCTTTTCTGTTGAAACACTCGATTGATACGGTTTGCAGCTTGCAAATGACGCTGGTAGAGATTTTTTGATTATATTCGTTGGTAGGGAATTGTGCAACATTAAATACCACCTGGAATTCATCCATTTTCCGTTAATTAACTCATCACGGGTCCATTGAAAAGTGAGCATTCAGTTTTAAATATGGCCAAATTTGTCTGTCTCGTTTTACCTGCATTTTTGTGCATCGCGGGCGTGGTTGGACAGACCCAGCCTAGAGCTCAGCTCTATCCTGCGACCGACTGCAGGGGACCAAGCGTTGATCTCCCAACCGACACTTATTCACCCGATTTGGCCATCTTTGGATTTGACAACCAAGCTTTCTCTGTTTCCGCGCTCGGACCGTAAGTTACACATAAAGTGTGAAAAATAATTATTAAAACGGTCCTTGAAAATGTTTTCAAATTGAAATTGTAGTTGGCTCTTTTTCGACAACGTAGAATTTAACAGCGGAGGGAATGCTCTCATGGAGTACATTTTCCGGCCTACTCATGTCTGCGTCAACTTCCGATCCATCGCCGGCTACGTTTCATCTGCCAAATATGTTGGGACTAGAACCGACTACAGGCTCGACACGATTACTTTCTACGCAAACACATTTTTCCAGGGGAACGAAGAATACGCGGAATTCGACTTGCCGAATTTGTCACTCTCTGGCAACATTGCGTCTCTCATTATCACGGGGTCTTCTGCCTGGACTATTTACGATCTGCCCAACTATGAGGGACAAGCCATTTGTCTCCAACCAGAATTCTCTCCTGATTACGAACCAGCTTTTGTTGCGGATACAATTGAGCTTGACCCAACTGTCCCTCACGGCACAATCAGTTCTGTTCGGAAGGGGTGCTTCTCTTCAAAATTGGCCAAAGTCGTCAATAGCATAACGGCAAATGTTAGTTGAACGAACGGCTCATAAAATATTGCGAACCTGTTCAAATAAAATAAAAATTGCTCAGTCTGAAAACACTTATTTTCGTATACGCATACCGATAAATCTCCAATGCTACAAACTATATTATCCACTAATTATATTTTTGGCTAAAAAATGATGGACTAGATACTAAATTCGGCTTTTTGGCTTTGAATTTTTCATAATTATAGTAAATTTTACAGTTTATTTCACTAAATGGATTTTACGGGTTAGATCTCGGATTCAAAATCATAATCGCGGGGTCAATTATTTGCGTAGTTGCAGTTTGCAACTAATTCAAAGTCGGACATTTAGCTGGTTGACCTTATTTTCTCACACGTTCTGCTTATGAGGCATGTTGCTCATCACCAGTGTTATG
The DNA here is from genome assembly GCA_034699565.1 of Anurida granulata. NCBI lineage: Eukaryota > Metazoa > Arthropoda > Collembola > Poduromorpha > Neanuridae > Anurida > Anurida granulata. The sequence goes on from JAQIYD010000200.1 coordinate 6,401, forward strand.
TCAGAAAGTGTAAGCACTTTTGTTGGGAATGAATCATAAATGCTGATTTCCGTATACTTAATCAGAACATTACTTTTTCAGCGGAGTCCTTCAATTCGCCTATATCTGGACATTAAGCCGCCCACACTTTTGGCTCGCGACCACGTTAGTCACTGTGTTATCTCTCTTGTCAGATTTAACTATTACGACACCGACAAGCAAGATAAGGTGAATAGTTACATTTATCAGATTTCGTACAAAGATGTCTCCGTTCCGTGCTAAGGTTAGGTTCCTCGAACCTTTTAAAGAAAGTTTGGTTCAAGTTGTTTGAAGTAAAAATGTTGCAAACTAAAAGATGTTACGTTTAGTTTAGACAACTGTCCAACTAAAAATAACTTGATTACAAATATGACGACACGTTTTTAAGTGGTTTGTAAGCTCGCTTTTAAGTCCTGAGTAATTTGGTGATCTGACTTTAGTGCATTTTAGTCATAATTTTCGAGTACTGATTAAAGAGGAAATGTTATAACTCTTGTGGTCGCTTATCTACGGTGGTGACATTGATGTACAAATGTGGGGGAATTTGAATTTCCCGAACCTTTATGTTTTTGGGGACGTAACCTAAGTAGACTGATTACGAAACACCGTCCTATGGGAATATTTGAGTCATTGGGTATTGATTACAATCTTTGTCACCAACAGGGGTGATGCCAATGACGAATCAAGGAGATAAAACCAATCCAAAAAGTGTTGATAAGTGTGGTGATAAAGTTAAAATTAATCATGGATGAGAACCATTATTTATATAAAAAAAATGACAATTACAAAATATTGGTTAGAGTTGTTTTTTACGCGTTAACTTTGTACTTCAACATGGGCCCCGTAGAAGAGACACAAAAATGGAGAACCATAAAACATTCTTTTGAAATTCCGCCCACTGGTCCTGACAATAGGATTATCACATCAAGGGTAAATAATCCGCATTTTCGCAATCGGTAAATAATCGGTGGGATTTGGCGCGAAATTTTTGAAAAAGGTTTCGAGTTCCCTCTACTAGACTGCCCAATTGGCAATCAGCTTAATGTTATCAAATTAATACAAACGGAACTACGCATGCGCAGTACATTATCCTGCCTTTTTGTTTTTCAGTTCACACTCCTCACATTTTTACCCAAATCCGTCCTTGAACAGTTTCGAAAAAAATCCAACATTTTTTATCTGTTCACATCAATCATTATGGTGAGTAAGAGATCTTATGTTTACGCTTTCCTTGATCTCTTTTTAATTTTGTGCTTGAATCCGTAGCTTGTAATTCCAGTCCCGGGAGAGCCAATGGTATTCATTGTTACATTCTTAGTTATCATGTCCATTAGCATTTTTAAATCCGGTTATGAGGATTGGCTCAGATACAAAGCGGATAATCAAGTTAACAACCGGGAAATACAAGTTTTAGACGCACATGGACATATCGACGTAAGTTACAAATAAAAATGACCTGAAAATCTGAGAAACTGTCTTCAGTTTAAAATTGTTGCCCATATGTGTGTGGATGAATTAGATGATAAAGTCAGAAAAACTCAGAGTTGGGCAAGTGATTCGATTAGACGAAAATGAAGACGTGCCCTGCGACCTTCTCCTGCTCTCAGCTGTGTCACAGACTGGAAATATCGTAACGACATGCGGGGTCAATACGGCAAACCTCGATGGAGAGCAAAACATGAAAGTAAGACATTAAAATATGGGCTACGTGGAGGGAGCATTCAAATAAAAAGGGAACGTTCCAGTCCATTCCTTTCTCATTTTGAGCTCCACATAGTGACGTTTTTATTAAATTTTTTCTTTCACCAGATCCGAGTTTGTCCCACCCGCATTCATAGCGACAACTCTTCGCGAAATGATGATTTTGCAAGTTCCCTCACCAGTTCTGAGCTTGTGATTGAGTTTGAAGAGCCTACGGCGGATTTATACAAATTGAACGGTTCTCTTACGACGGCGCAGGCTCGTGAGAAATTAGTTCCATTGTCAATGGAAAATTTGCTCCTCCGTGGTACGACTGTGAAGAATGCACAATTCATACATGGGCTTGTAATGTACACGGGAAGCGAGACTAGACTATCACTCAACCTGGCTCAACGAAAATTTGGAAAATTCTCAGTGATTGATGAGTAAACCCGGTTTATAAATAATAGAAATTATAATATTTAAAAAAGTCCAAACATTTAATTGTGATTAATTTCCCAACAGAGGAACCAATAGACTCATTTTAATAACGGCAGGAATTCTTATTCTTATTTGTGGACTTTCACTTGGAGGATTCTACTGGTTCGAAGGATCCATAACATTTGGTAACATTTTGGAAAACTTAAACGATTGTCAAACTTAAACGTTTTGTATCGGAAAATGGGTGTGAGGTTCCAACAAAACGGAACAGAAATTTATCGATAATTTAATACAGGGAAAGCTTGGTACTTGACGCAGTTTGAAGGAACCCAAATTTTATTGGCTTTGGAAACACTTCTTATATTTCTCGTTTTCATGAACCCAATGGTGCCCATTGGTTTATCGGCCTCAATTGGTAAAATAAAAATTTAGAAAAAATCCCACAAAATAAACAAAAACAGAATTATCTTTGCTATTTTTTTTACAGAGGGACAGAAATGGGCAGCCAGTGTGTATTTTGGATGGGACGATGACATGAAAAGTGTGGAAACTGGAGATTCTGCCATTTGCAACAATTCTGATGTGGTTGATGAGTTGGGACAAATTGAGTATCTTCTCACAGACAAAACAGGAACACTCACGGAAAACAATTTAAAGTTTAAATGCTGCTCTTATGGAGGCGCCACATACGAATATCGTCAAGATGAAAACGGAAACCAATTTGATTTGGTCCCTCAAAACGTTTCCAGCCGACTGGAAAATTCGACTGAAAAACTTGAGTTTTTGGAATCCATTGCCCTCTGTCACACAGTGCAGGCAGTACAAAAGGAAGGGGGTTGGGAATACCAAGGGACAAGTTCAGATGAGGAAGTCCTCCTCGCAGCGGCAAATACACTCGGACTGACATTCGAGGGAGAGGACAACCATGGGAAACTTCTCATTTTCAAGGAGGGAAAACAAACAGGGTTTAAACGTCATTTCGTTTTTGAATTCGACGCAGGTAGGCATTATTTTTAATACGCCACTTTTACGTTTTGAACCGTTCTATCAATGCAACTGAAATTTTTGGATGTAGATCGAAAGTGCATGTCGGTCGTAGTCGAGGATGCTGAAGGTGGGTTCCTCCTTATCACAAAAGGAGCAGAAAATTCACTCCTTCCGAAGTGCGAGCAGAATTCACTCCCTAAAATGTTAATCGAATCCACCAGCCACGTCGCTCAGTTCGCAAAGGTGAACAAGAAATTTCTGTTTGAACAAGAACCTAAGTTTGTTAAAATGTTTGCTTATTGGCAACTTTTTAATTAACCAATTAACATTTATTTCCAAATTTACAGAGGGGTTTAAGGACATTGGTTATTGGGAAACGTGAAATCTCCGCAGCAGAATTCAAATCTATCCAATCCAATATTGAGCTTGTTCGGAGGGACCCTTCTGCGCTTGCGCAGTTTCATACTAAAATTGAAACTAATTTACGGATCCTGGGAGTGACAGGAGTGGAGGATAGTCTCCAATCGAATGTTCCAAAAACGTTGAAGGCGTTGAAGGAGGCGGGAATTCGGATTTGGGTTCTCACGGGTGATAAACTCGAGACTGCACTCAACATTGCCATGACTTGTGGACTCATCCATGGGAAATGCTCATCATTCTGCACAGATGAAAATTCCTTCTCAGAATGCACAACTTCCCTGTCCAACATTTCAACCCCCAACGAACTGACGCTCAAACTTCAATCGATAAGGTACACATTTTTGACGAAAAAACCTTGGGTTGCTGACTAACAAGGGAACTCTGCTCGGTGTAACTTTTAGGGAAAAAATGGATTTGGATCACCCATTGAAGACTTTGGTCATTGACAGCACCTCTTTTGCCATTGGCTACGAAACCTGTAGGGAACTATTCGGGTCGGTTGCCATGGCTTTCCCCCAAATCATCTTCTGCCGAATGACGCCACTCCAGAAAGCCTTGGTACTTTCAAAATTTAAACTTTTTTAAATTATTCTTTTAGTATTTTGAACGTATAATTTGAGATAATTTTTACTAATCAGGTGGTACCCGAGTAAACTTTCTCTGTAGAATTGCTGTCTAGTGAGAGATTTTTTCAAAACTCATCCCAAATTAGACACACCGTAGACACAAAGTTACTTTCCAACTCAC
>JAQIYD010000201.1:0-10678 GCA_034699565.1 Anurida granulata
GTACTTGACATTGTCCCATGCCACCCTGTACTTGTAATTGTCCCATGCCACTCTGTAGTTGTAATTGTCCCATGCCCATGTGTACTTGTAATTGTCCCATGCCATGTGTACTTGTAATTGTCCCATGCCACTCTATACTTGTAATTGTCCCATGCCACTCTGTACTTGACATTGTCCCATGCCACCCTGTACTTGTAATTGTCCCATGCCACTCTGTAGTTGTAATTGTCCCATGCCCTTGTGTACTTGTAATTGTCCCATGCCCATGTGTACTTGTAATTGTCCCATGCCATGTGTACTTATAATTGTCCCATGCCAGTCAATACTTGTAATTGTCCTATGCCAATGGAGCATGTGGCTAAATGGGGATAGTTAGGCTGGAACATGTGGCTATATGTGGATCGTTAGGCTATGTGGGCACCGTTGCGGATCGGAATGTTTACCCAAGTTTACCGCGCAAACACTCGCAAATAATAGTATAATTTCTAAATGGCGAGGTTGGTGCGGAAAGATTTAATTTTTAAAGGGTGCGGTTGGTTCGGAATAGGAATTATTGGTAACTGTGTTATGTACACAGACGTCATACGGTATTTTTTATGAGAGTTGAGACCTTTACATGAATTTTCCCACCCCTGTTCTCTAAGCAGCACTTCCCCATCTCTCAGCCCATCCGTTGTATTTTTCCTTTTTTCTCCAACAACTTCTCCCATATTTGGCGAGTAATGAAAAGAGCATTGGACACACCGCGCATTTTGTTCTCTCTTTAGTATATGATGATCCAAATCGTATTATACAACTTAGAAATTTTTATCTCAGGCAGCCGAAAGTGCCGATATCGTTGACTGGAAAAGTAACAGCTCTGCTTAGGATAGAGGCGCAGCTGAGACATTAGAAAACCATTTGGTCGAGCAGAATCCCAACATTTAGAATGGAAAGAATTAGTTTTTTCGAGTTCAATTGATATGCAATTTAGACAAGCTGCAAGTTTAGGCAGAAATAATTGCTTCGTTAGTTGAGCGATTGAACGCTCATCTTGTCACCCTACTATTTTATGCCATCCGCATGGCTATAACCTAGCCAATTAACCACCTCATTAGACTTGGTTCAATATAAAACCAATTGTTTTTTTAGAATAATTCAAAAATCTTTCAAGTTATTACTAGAACGGAAACTTCATGGATTTGCTGAAAACCTTCCTAAATTATTAAAAAAATCGAAAGAGTCTGATCGTTACAACAGCGAGAGTACTAGAGTGTGATCGTTACAAGTTCTAGGGTGTGATCGTTATAAGTACTAGAGTGTGATCGTTACAAGTACTCGAGTGTGATCGTTACAATTAGTAGAGTGTGATCGTTACAATTACTAGAGTGTGATCGTTACAATTAATAGTGTGATCGTTACAATTACTAGAGTGTGCTCGTTACAGAGTGTGATCGTTACAAGTACCAGAGTGTGATAGTTACCAAGACCAATGGTTACCAGGGAAAGCTATGTCATGCACTACTGCAAATTTCTGTGGGAAAATAAAGAGCCGAACTTTCATTTTAAAATTAAATAACTTTTAAACTAATTACGAAAGTGATGCCAAGTAGTCCTGGAAACAGCTAAGGCTTTAGTCTTAAACGGATAGGTTTTAGGATTTAGTTAGAGAATTCTTAAACAAGGCCCTCGGCAGATCAAATTCAGAGAGGAGATTGTCAGATTCATTTTACAAAATAATGATAGCGAAGGGAAAATCCGGGAATCTTTTGGAAAACAATCACACTTCCAAGGATGTTTTATTTTTTACCATTCGGTAATATGAATAGGTTAACTAACCATTATTTGTCTTTTACCTGATTACCAGATATGAAATTTGGCTTTCAGTTTGAAATCCAATTAGAGATTTTGTAATTTTAGAAAATCAAATTTGATTAGTAGTAGTTTAGGTCCACAGTAATAAAAGGATTTTAGGTGACAACCAAGAGTACCTTGAAGGAAAATGACTACCAAATTACTATAACAATTTTACCTCCAAAGTCAATTTAATTGTATGGATCATTAATGCATGATAGTTGAAGTTAATCAGGATGAGTATTTTTAACTTCGGATTAACTTTGTTAGCCCATTGTGTTAAGCGTAAACTTAGGTTTATTAGGTTTGTTAGGTTTTAATTACACTGGATATTAAACCTCCAATTTTTAACAATGCAGTGAATCAAAATCATGCATCTAGAGTAATATATAACCGAGAAGAGTGATTATGGTATGAAAATATTTTTTTAGTCAGTTCAAGATTGATTTTGAAATGAAAATAGTTAACTGACTTTTCCTGGGTTTTTAAAACCAAGCTGAAACTAAATACATAAATTGAGTCAGGCCAGAGTAGACAAGTAATAATATGCAAAGAAAATTTTCTCTCCATCGCCCATATTGCGTTTCTGACTTTTCTGAATCCAACCAAGGCATTACCCACTCAAGTCCATGGTGTCAAGTTCCTCCGAAAAAGGGACGCCATGTGTAACTCAATAACCTGCTTTCACTACCGTCAAAAATAATGGAAAACAATTTAAGGCAAACGTTCAAAAACTTGTTTTATATGTTGGTTTCCATTTGTTTGGTCAAAGAGTTAGTTAGGAGTATACCAAAGTTGTAAGGTTATAATGTTCATATGAGATTCGTTATATTACAGTGAATTTTTTATTTGCTCAAGCTAAATCAATGTCCCATTTGACTATTTTGATTTTATAAATCAGTATAACAGCAGAATCTATTAAATACCAAACTGATCCTCATTGTATACTTATAGTAATTTACAAGTGGGCAGAATTTTAGTTAGGTTAGCAGAAGGGTAAGATGAAAATAGAAGTAGATTATTTTCTAATTATTTGATAGTAACTACAAACAGAATGTATCTACATGGTGTTGACATCGATCGTTTTGAAAACGCCCTGCGATTTTGCAAAATTGATTATTCTTTTCCATGTAGGGTCACATTTTTCCAATGTTGCCGCGTTTCCGATAATAATCATGGCAGATCTTGCTCTTGAGGTTGCCACATTGACCCTATTCGGTTCTTTTAGAAATCCAATGTCACCTCCTAAGTTTGATCGGACGCAAGAAATGATGATTATTTCCTTTTCTCTCCCCTGGACTCCGTCAATATTCTCAACTTCTAAATCATTTGGCATTGTGGTCAACTCCTGAATTAAACGTTGCTTGATTTCCTGACTTTGTGCTTCATAGAAGGAGAGGATTCCAAGGGACTGAGTACCAACCTCGTTGTCCAACAGTAGTTTTACAATTTTTGCGAGAATACTTGATTCAGCGGGATTATAAATGCTCTCCCCTTTCTTTCGTTCCTCCCCATTACAATTAATAAACAAGAACGGATTTTGAATTAGACTAACAAGTAGTTGTTCATTTGGAATATTGACAATACGCTCACTGTCGTCTACGGCACTAATCAATGAGTCATTGTAGAAAATGGATGACGTAAACTTGCACAGAACACTATGGGATCGGTATTGTTGAGTCAGCTGAATCACGCCTTCCAAACCCGTCTGTGCTGGGCCGCGCATCAATCTCTCCATCATTGACATCCCGTAGCCACGGAGCACGCTACTATTTGAATGGACAAAGGGCTTGAGTTGCATAGGGTCGCCCATGAGGACCGTACGAATTGGTTTCGAAATGAGAAACGGCAGAAGTGTCAGCGGCTCTGTTAATTGACCTGCTTCATCCAACAGAAGAGTAGTGAACTGAATCCCATGTTGAACAAACCTTCTGTCACCCGCTGTTTGGTTCGTAGAAATAATGATGTCTGCCTCTTTCAGTACAGAAGATTCCCCTTCATACCAATAGTTCGAGAACGATTTCTCTTCGGACGCGGTATATTCATACCACTTTTTCCCTTGAATTTTGTCCTGAAACATTCTAAACTCTGGACTCTTCTGAAGGTGTTTGAGAACTTCGATGTGTAGAATGTCAAAATCCTTACGTTTTTCGGGTGACCCTTCATGTTCTTGCTGCTCCAATTGCTTTGAGTAAACTCTTAGGACTTTCAATGCCAAACTTGAATTCCTAACTCTGTTACTCACTTTTCTAGCCAATTCATCGGCAGCATGATTCGTACCAGCGCATGCTAAAATCCTCCCAGGTTCCCTTGAAGTTCCTTCTTTGGTTGTCGAGCTGGAGGTCTCGGGCTTGTCTTGTTGTAAATTGCTGGAATCATATTTGAGTGCTTGAATAATGATGGCAGCTGAAAGCACTGTCTTTCCTGTTCCTGGTGGACCGTGAATAATAGAAAAGCTCTTGCTCATTGCTTGTTGAAGGGCAGTGGTCTAGACATTAAAGAAAGTATTGTAGACTACAACGAGAGGGAGTGCCAACTGAAGTCAAGCGTTACCTGCAACTCGTTCAAATCCGACGGAGATGGATATTTTTCTGTACAATTCACCTCAATTGTTGGCTGCTCCGTTGAACGGCCCATGATAAACTCTTTGGAGGGATTGGAATTGAGTTTACAAAATTTGGTCACCCCATCCTTCAAACTTTTCCAATTGGATTTTCTTTCCACGGGTTCCAAAAATATTTCTTGAAAGTTGGGGTTTTCTGTTGTCAGCTTGGGCACCTCCTCGTCGTCTTCGTCCTCGTTGGTCACTGAGCAATCCGAGAGACACATGCTCATGGTAAGATCCGTAGAATTGTCGCCTGAAGATTCTTCGTAGTCTGTTTGAGCGGTTTGTTGTTCAATTCTGACGAGAGTTGACTTATCAATTGCGGAGTGAAAAGTACTGTCGTCACCGTCTTGTGTTTCTTCCGCATTTGTTTCCGGGTCCGGTTTGTCCTCCATAGCGGCTGGAACAAGATCCTCGTCACCTAACCTACTAGAAATTAAAATCGAGCTAACAGAAAGCAGATCCGCATTTATGTCATTATCATTTTTTGTACAGGCTAATTATATATTGGTATTATGATTATCATATTATTTTTGTCACCATCATTTGTTGCCACCACGCATGGGAGACAAGACAGTGACAGCAGCATATAAAATCAAGTAAAAAGTAAGATTACCTTTCGAAATTCGAAAAACGAATTGCGTTGGCTTGGCTTGATTTAGGCTTTTAGGCAAACAATCCAGAGAAGGAAGATAATCTGAATTCGACCACGACTAAAGGCGTTGACAATGGCTGGCTAAATGTTGTACTTGACCTGACAGCTTTTCCGCAACCTTGACCTGCAGCTGGCCTTCTTCCTTGTCTGTTCTTCAGGCCTGTCCTGCACTGTCGTCGGCGGCATCTGTCTGTCTAGATTCTCTGTTTTGTTTTCTTAAGACGATTTTGTTTTGTTTCGTATCGCCCGCCGGACTCTTTACGGACATTTTCCTTGAAAATTGCCAACCCCACCATTAATTAACTTAATTAGTTTAGTAAATTCAACCACCACACCTACAGAATCCTGCTTATTGTTTATCCCTGTCATTTGTTTCATTTAAAACGGTGAAACATAAAAACGATCACGAAGAAAGTGACATTCTTTTACATAAACAACCTTTTTTGTTTTTTTTATTTTAAAATTGATGCCGCCAAAATTGAACACAAATGATGTATGTATGTGTGTGCGGTTGCTTTTGGGTTTTCTAATAAATTGATAAGGTTGGGTTAGGTTTGGTAGTTGATTGGTGAAGTTGAACCCGTAGAGTAAACGAGAAAACGATGTTCTTACAAACGTTAATCAGAATAAAGCTAGCACCCGTGTTCCAATGAGGAACATTAGAGAGGTGTGTGGATGATGGACTGGATTCGGAAGTCCTTTGTCTAAGGGTCATGGAGGCAGTTACAAGTGTCAGGCTCACCGGTCAATATCCGTTGTAACTCCTCAATTCAATTATCATGCTCGGAAAGTGTACATTATTAACAGGGAGGATTTGAGGTCAATAATTGTGTAAAGCAGAATATGTAAACAAAACAGGAGGCTCAAAATCCCTTTTCTGTAAAATATGTTTAGTTATTAATTGCAACAGAAAAAGAAACAAGGAATAAAAAGAATTTTTTAATTTATATCAACTCTGGGTCCATTTTTGAGTATAAATTGGAAAATTGTTTTTGATGATTATGTTGGGTGTTTTGGTGTTGTTGAGAAAATCCCATTATTTGGATACAAAAGACAAGAAGAGTTTAGATAATACTTGAGGAAATCTATTTGGATCATGATGGGTTTCTTTCAATTAAATATTACTTTTGTTCATTTCAATTTAATTCAACTTTTTATTTTTTATCTGCTAGTAATACATTAACATGATAAACCGTACATGGCATGAAAAGGACCACAAACTCATTTTTCTTCCATCCCAATTCCTGCAAAAAATTCACTTTCTCCACAAGATGCGTTTCTCCTCTCCCCTAATTCCTTATTTCCATTCACCCTCGTACACTTTCCTCCAATTCTACTTCTAAGTTCCATCTCTGATCTCCGTGTTTCTAAAAATCGAAAAGTAGTAAATTCTGCTGGCTTGAAGAGTTGGTCTCCCCGTCAATTCGGGTTGAAGAAGAAGGACAACTGAATTCGATTCCTTGGAGAGGAGTCCTTAAGAAAATGGGAGTGGAATTGCAGGAAGTGACCCATTACAGACCCGCACTTCCTTTCCTTAATTTCAATTGACAGTAAACACTAAGACCGCCTCCAACTAAATGTCCCTAAATGTGGGCATAAGTCAAACTAATTTCTACGATGTTGTCAGGATGCACACTCAGCAAAATATTTCATAATATGCATCTCACCCTTAGTACAAAAATCATACAAACTTAATCCTTTTCAACAATAAAATCACTAAAAGGCAACTAAAATCACTTTTATTTCTTATGAAGCACTCCTTGCAAGACGGAAGGGAAAGCACTTCTTTGCAAACTAATTAAAAAGTGTGTAATTATAATGATGCAAGGAGAAAGTGTTGTACGAAGCAGAACGTTCTCATCTCTATTCTGTCAACTCACTCTCTCTCTCAAACGCCTCAAATTTATGTTGATGGGAAATGTTGGTTACCATCCAATCCAAAGGCACTGTTAAATTTCTTCAATGAAGGCACTATTTATTCCAAAATAAAACAATCTAATCCTGTTCAACATTAAAATCACTCAAACGTGAGTAAAATCACTTATATTTTTTATGAACCACTTCGTAAATTCGTTGTTGGTCGTTCAAGCTATCATTACAAATATGAGCAGCCTTAATCCTACCGAATATTTCACAAACCGGACGACTCTTTCTCTGATTAATTTAGTAAGGGATTTAAATGACAAAAACTTAATTATTAAGAACGAGAGCATTTACTATAATAATATCATAAAGAATTTTGGTTAAGAATTGGAGCAATATTTTGAGAGTAAAAGGAAACAAAGCGGAAGGGAATTATGGGATTACTTTTTTACCGAAAAGGTCAACACAACTCCGAAGGATGCGGAGGAAAATGGAGAATTTGGACAAAATGATTAAAAATAAAATTCACTTTTTGTACACGATGTTCGGAATTAATGTAACCTCGGCTACATTAATTCGTCGCTAGAAATTGAGCGAGCTCAAACGAATTGATCAATTAAAACTTAATCAAAGGTGTGGAGTGGACATGTCACTTTAACTAATTATTAGTAAACGAACTTAACTTAAGATGGTAAAAAATTAGTCTTGGTAATTAACGCTACGAATTGCGTGTTCTTACGAAATGTGTCATTTGTGCCATGTGTTGGTTTCATTGACGTCGACAACGGTTACGGTTCGAGCAGAAATATGTCCAATTAGTCAAAAGGTTGAGAAAACGGAAGGGCCGTCGTAAATAGAGCTGCTCATCGTTCAGATGATGCAGAATTTCTTAAAGTCATTCTCTTCCGCTTCCAACTCATCATCCGTCACAATTGGATGGGCTTTCGGATCAATTCTTGGTAAATAGGCTTCACTGTCGAGGTCTTTCCTCTCGTAGAAGAGCATGTAGGCGGAACTCTTGTCAATGTGATCTTCTAGCACTTCCTAAATAAACACAAAAGTTCAACAAAAATCTGTAGTTTGACACCAAACTAATTTTGACAAGATTTAAAAATGTAAAAGTTTACCTTGGAACTACTATCATTGAAGCAGTGTCACTTCCCTCGCATCGCGTAAGCGATGTAACGTCCACCTCCCATTATCCCGTTGTGACACTGCAATTAAGAAACAAGCGAAGTTTTAATTAGCGCAATTTTTAACTGTCTTAACTTAAGTTTGACAAAATTGCTCTCCCGAAAAAATGTGATCCAACTTACGACAATTGCGTAGAGACGATAGTTGAGCTCAAATGATTCCTTCTCAGGGAGGAGACGATGTTGAAGGAAATCTTGAAGTAGGAACAAATCCTTGTCCTCTGGGCTACTCGTGTCTATTCCATCATCCTCCCCCTGACTATTGGCAACTTCCTCAGTTCGGTGTGGGACATCTGCAAGGTAGGGTGAAGGATCAAAATCCCTCAACGGGAAATCAACCTTGTGAGACTTGATCCATCCATTGTTCAGGGATTGGAATCGTTTCAGATGCACAATCTCCAAAATAAAATTAATACAATTCAACGTTAAAAATGGGGAAATGAAAATTTGAAAATGTTTGCACGGCATTCCTGCCCTGCATCCGTGCATTTAAATGCAAAGAATAAAACTTGTGTGAATATTTTTTACCAAAATCGGTGGTAGTCTCCATATTTGTAATTTTTTGAGAGCGAGTTGATGTGATCCACATTTGGCACAGTAATACTTTTCATCCTCAGTCAACTCTTCCTCATTTGTGAAATTATCCAGGCAGGTCGTGAGTGTTACACTTTCACTTTGACGCTGATGGGCGAGTGGGACGCTGGCGTGTTGTTCTGCAAGAGGTCGTTTGGTAGCGCAAGTGAAGAGCAGTCGGATCCTAGTCGATTGCCACTGCACTTTGCGTCGAGTCAATTCGTTCCAATTTGGTTTCCTCGGAGCATGTAATACTGCAACCCCTACACATTTTGTACCAACTGCAACTCCCGCAACAGTATCCCTCTTCACCAGGCGAAGAACAAAGGGATACTCGTAGCCCAGGCTGTCATCACTGCAAACAACACAAAAATTACTTTTACACAAATCACAACATTACTAGTTTCACCAAGTAGTTAACCACTGAAGTTGAGCAAATGCAAAATACAAAAAAAATGATTTTTCGTGACTGACCAATCCTATGCATGATTGTAGAGGTTGTGGCCATCCGGAGGAAGTGGACTCACGAGCCTTGCCACGAGTGCCCACACTTTCCTGTAAAGATCCAAATGGGTCATCCCATCCTGGAAGGGGATGACCACGAGGAGTCCAAAGAGAGCAGGACGTGACTTTTGGGTTGAAATGAAGTAGGACTCTAGACGAAGCATTTTCCGGTGAATGACGTCAATGGAATTCTCAGTGATGGGTCCAGAGGTACTTGTGCTGGAGCGCGCCGTACTCCTGCTCGTAGTGCGATGGGTCCCGCTCGAGCTCGTCGTACTCGAGACGCTGCTCTGCATGGAATGCCCACCAGCTCCAAAACCATTTTCTGCGGATGGGAGACGAGCAGAGCGTGATGCACTGTACTTGCTCGATGAAAGAAGTTATGGATTTGATGCTCCGTGGAGAACGGGGAACCACTTTGGAATCGAACTTCTTCCTCTTGGGCACCTCCAACTTGAAAAGCGTACAGTGTCCTTCCATTGTAACCAACTTTAATCTTTTCATCAACACTCAGGATTTGGTGAATCCGAAAGTTAATTATGAGCGTCAGAATTAAGTTTTCATGCTGGATCAACTGATTTCCGTCGGTCCCAGTAAGTTTTGACAACTGAGTCTTGACATCCTGCACGTACTCATCAACTGAGCAGAGGATTCCATACCGAATTGGCACAATTCCATTCTGTTCCATTCCATTCTGTCGGATCACTGCAAAAAAACAAGGAAACAAGAATAAAAATAAATGTTCGATGGAACTTGAAATGTGTTTTCTATGAAAAGTTGAACTCACCAATGATTTCACAGCCGACAAAACGTTCCATAGGGAGCGGGAGGCTGAGGTAATTGAAGGGATCGAATCGAACACTCTCGTGTTTACACTCGTTGCAACTGATACTTGATTTGAGTTGATCATGGAACAAATCCACAATCACGCCTGTACAATAGTTAAGTTAAAAACGTTACCAAAATTATATATTTTGAATCACAGTCAAGAGTACTCATGCTCTTACTTTTATTGCAGAGGAGATGATTCTCCCATGCTTCTTGGGTGCAAATCATATCTGGCCGATTGTCACTGTCCTTGAGCTCCACGCAGGGCTTCTCTGCCACTCGATTCAAATCCTCATAAAGTCCATCCAGGAGGAAGGCGAGGAGTTCCTGAGCGTCATTCTGTTGGAATCCACTAAATCTCGGAGCATATTTGTCAATTGTAAACTAAAAATTAAAGATTACATTTACTACAATTATGACACGTTTTTGGAGAAACTTTGGACTTCTTACGCGTAGTTTGAAGGGTGCGATTGTTTTTGTTTGTCCGCTCCACACGTCCATGATGAGATCCGCATACTTCTTGGCAATGTGTCCCTTCATACCGATTGGATTTGTTCGATTGAGCTCGTACAAGTACATTTTCTTCCGGAAGTAGAGTGTGAGCGGGATTGTATTTGATACGCA
>JAQIYD010000202.1:0-10676 GCA_034699565.1 Anurida granulata
TTTATTCCATTAATGGCTCCATCTTTGGTCAATCCTTGAATGAGCAAAACTAGCAAGACAACATATGGGTAAATAGCTGTAAAGTAGGCTACTTTCCCAGAACTTTTGACTCCTTTAACAATCGTGAAGAAAACGGCAAACCAGGAGAAAATGAGACAAAGTGATAGACGCCAGTCTGGGTATCCAATCCCGTCATCAATATTTGCTTTCTGTTTTAGAACTTCATTCCTACAGAAATAAATGTGCATTAAACCGATGTAGTGTTAATTATTTTTAACAAGTTTTGGTTTACTCAAAATAAAGTTCTGCTAAATTGATCCTAATCCTAAGAGGTTTTTCCGGAGTTGAATTATTTGGATTAATCGTAGCGTTAAACAGTTGCCTTGTCTCGTTATTCCAAATTTTGCAGTTGTCAACTCCAGCCCAGGAAGGATTGCATTTAGCCCATGGTAAAACGGATTGAAAGGAAGCAAAGAAGTAGAATACCGTGAGTGCCATTATTGAAGCGTAGTAAGAAACGACACAAAATGAACCCAAGGCTGAGGCGTAACCAACTCCTACAATTTTGAAAATTAAAAAAAAATTTGTTACACAATTTTTCATGCATTTAGTTGATAACTGCTGTTACCCTTAAAGATTGGTGCCATTTTCCAGCATTTCACTTGACCATAAGAGCAAAATTGTCCGAGTGCCAATTCCAAAAAGTATATTGGTTTACCAATTAGGAAAAGCACAATTAAGTAAGGAATTAGAAATGCCCCGCCTCCATTTTCATAAGCTACGAATGGAAACCTATAAAAGTTTCCAATCCCAACTGACATGGAAATACAGGATAGAAGAAACTCCATTGGGCTTGTCCATTGCTCCCTTGTATCCTCCTTCGGGGACTCTACCTCAACCTGTGTTAAAAAACAGACTCGATTTATTTATCAAGTAAAATATGAACGAGATTAACTGGAACGGGGAGTAAAATTTTCACAAGTTTTGGCCACAACTGCCTGTACCAGCTCCTTCTGTTTTAACGGGTAAGAATTTGCAAATTCAACAAATCAAACAATAAAAGTGTAAAAAAAAATCCCAGCCCGTCAAAATAGCTCTAGCTCTTCTAATTTTTAATTACCGGTGATAAATCCAATCCATTTTCAATTGAGTCTTCGCCAGGAATCTCCCTTTCAAATGCTTTGTTATCCACTCCTTGAATCTGGAAAATTTTCACGGAATTTCATTTTTAGAATTCACGGTTGGAGGGAAAAATTAAATTTTGCGATACCTGTAGACCACCCCTTTGTGTATTCATTTCAATTTGTAGAAAGCACAATAAAAACGTTTTTGAAGAAATAGACGAGCTGGCAAAACTTATACCTCCATTCAAAGTCCAAAATTTGCGTTTTCTCCAAGAAGTAAAGGAAGGTTAATTAGAGGATTTGTATTCTATATCAGGTGAAAATTATGTCGAACTGAAAAGTCGGTTTATAAATATGCATCAAACTAAGTGTTGATTATCATTATCTGGTTAGCTAACTTAATCTCATTGTGATCTGACTTAAAATCCTTTCCGTCGAGATCGGGTGATGTTTTATCTCTGACGTATCTGGGTTAACCGTAAACATTTATTTTATCTTGGTAAAAACCTGGGGAAAAGAATAATCGTAACCACAATTGAAATGAAGCGTGGTTGAGATCAAGTATGGGCGATAATTAACTGGGAATTCAATACTATTAATCACGAATCAAATACTTAATCAAACCAAACCAAACCTGATGATGAAAGAAGTTTCGGTAATTCTGTGAGGAAGATTGAGTACTAATAACATATAATCTTAAAAAACAGAACTACTCCAAAACAAAATGACAGAAATTCGCGAATTAGACTGGATCCAATAAAATTCAGAAAAGTCCAACTTTTAACAGAAAGTTCCAAAAAGTTAATGAAAAACACCAAATCACATTTTATGTATACCAAAGTTCTAAAACTGGTATTCGTTGAATACCTGCTGAATATGATTCTAAAAAACCAATTTCGGGAAATGAATTTTTCAATTTCTTATCAGAATTAAAAAATAGATTTCTAGATAGAAACTAGAAAATTTTCAAACATTATCAAAGTCATTTTTCGACTAATTTGGACCTGCTAAATATGATTTTCATGGTTTTATCGTTAAATGATTCTCAATAGCAAAATTTTTAGTTCCCAATAATTTTATTTGAGATGAGCTACTGAATTGCGTATCTATACCCACATGTGATGTTTGCTTTGTAAAAAGTAAAGTTTTGAAAATGTGAAAAGGACACAAAATTTGCTAGCTCGCAATATGTTTTAGGTTCTTAGGTTTAAATAAACTAATGGGCGAGTTGCGATGGAAACCGCTATTCAAGAATTTCCACATAACTACTACATTTATGCTATTTTTGCAAGCGTGCATAATTTTCTTAATTAACTTCAACAACTTAATTACCCTTATCCAGGTTTCTCCATCCGTTGCACATATGCACAACATTTTGTATGGTTTTCGAATTATTTTTGGATGCTTTCAAATTATTTTTGGAGACTTTCTGAATTTTTTGGATCCAGTCTGATTCCCAAATTTCTGCCATTTTTTGGATGAATTCTGGTTTTTGGGATCTACCATTTCACACCCGTTTTAGTACTTTGGGGGGACCATGTTCATAATAGTTTGCCAATTGAATATACATTAGAGATTTTTATTCAGATTTCAGTACGAGCATCTAGTGAGAGACGAATACGACATCAATTAACAATTTACTAACCCATATGTATGTATGTTTTATGGGTGGTGGTGGTTCTGAGGAGACCCACCACACTTGGGACCAGTCCACCAGTTGGGACCATTTCCTACTACCCCATATCCACTGTTTACTAACCCAAAACAAAACCTCCAGAATTCTTTTGTTGTTTATATTTCAAATGAGCTTTGGGGGTTGCATGGAGGACCCTCAGATCTTAAGTCGAGAAACGCGGTTTTTTATTGTTTAAAATTGGGGTATTAGTACAGCCGTGGAGGGTGCACGTGCTATACGACACAGGACAATTCGAAAATAAGATTGTTGCAAGATTGCTGATATTGCAAACATTCTTATGGCAAACAGTCGTCAATTAAAAAATACAGTTTCTTACTCTGACTCGACACTACCGGGCGCTCATGTAACCTAACCAGGGCGCTCATATCAAAAACGTTTTTAATACAAGTCTCTTCAAGAAAGAAGCTTAACTCTACGTTAGGTTAAACGAATCACCCTGCCGGAACTTGCCACGACAAGTGACATGGGGATTTAAAAGGATGGCGCATATATGTGAAGGAGGGATCTAAAGTAAGTATTCTCAGGGGATTTTAGTGGCTGACATCAACTGTTGCGATGGCGACAATTTTTGAAGTTTTTTTGTTTTTCTTAAACTCGTAAAGGGAACGTAAAGGTAAATGAATGAATGGATGAATTTAGTTGACAAAGCCTATCGCCGTATCAAAGTTCAGTTTTATAAGGAGAGTACCTAATTCCTGGCCGATAACGCGCGCGGTATACGACATTTTTCGTGTTCAAAATTTTGCTGCGTGGTATTGGTCAGGGCGCGGTATACGTGTTTTATGTAGTATTTTTAAAAACTAAAGACTACAGAACTTTGCACAATGGGACAAGGCGACCTAAAAATCATGGGCGCTCTCTCAGTGCTAAAAATCCAGTCTTGAGTTGGAAATTGGAAAATGAACTACGTCAATTTTGATGTTACAGTAGTAAGGCGGGTCGTGGTCGTGGTTTTCAACCATGGCGGCCGAATAGGAGTAAGCAATTTTTAACTTATCTTTAACCCTTTTCAAACCCAATCAAGGTGGCCCAAACTTTTTCGAAAGTTTAATTTTAATCTAGCCCAGGTATCTCAAATTTTTTAATCCAGCCCCCGAGGGCCACTGGTCACATTATAGTCGAATTGGATTCACAATTGCAATTGGAATGATTTTGTTGTTTCTTTAAAAATGGAAATTTAAATTAGGAAAGTTTAACGTGCATCCCCCGACAATAAATTTACGCCCACTTAAATACTTAATTTCAAAATAAATGTAAAAATGCATTAAAATGTTTAAAATGTAAACCCTGATCTATTTTAACGCATTATTGACAATGTTGGGAAAAGTTCGTGGACTTAAATAATCGACAGTAGTAGGAATCATTTGCAATGGTAGGTAGAATTGTTTTGATGAAATTTGCAGGTGGTCAGTTTTGGAAATATGGGACAACTTCAAAACTCCGGATGATGATTTTTGGTTTGGGATTGGAAAATCGCTTTCATCGGATGTAGATTGAGAAATAGATGAAATCCTTGTAGAGAAGTCCGCTTCGTGTAGAAGTCCAAGTTCTGGGACGTCATCATGAATAAGTTCAATCTCCAGAATAGTTAAAGTAATAAAAAAAACAAATCTTACACACTAAAACACGGAAGAAATTCCTGTTTCATAAAAACTTTGAGCAATAAAACTAATCTGATCGCAGTCAAAACCAGACACATAAACTTAATCTCTTCCTTTCCTCGTAACTCTTCCTCGCTTTTTTTAGTAATAAATAAATTTTAAATTCCTTTTAAAAATGATGACAAAATAAATAAAGTATACTTATTATTAAACTAGTGTAACACTAAGTAAGTTTTTACTTCAATGAATCGAATGAAGAAATAAATGCGTTAATGGCGAATGGCGAATCGTAAACGGATAATTGAATTCAACGTTAGAAATTAAAAATGTTGAAGTTTTGAAATTAAAGGTTACAAATGTCAACAAAACCCTTCCCATTACTTCCCATTACTTTTGCTTAATTGGTAACATTTAAAGTAGACAAATTACAGTCAAATAATTCTGGAAATAATTATTACATTTCACAACTGGGGTATATTTATGGCTGGCTGAAGTCAGTTTTAAGTCAATAGATCTAAACAAAAAAGAAAAAGAAAAGTAGTTAGGTACAATATACATTGGTCTATAAGAAGGATAGTATTTGAGGATGTGGCTAACATTTCTTGAATCCAAAGCTAGGGATCATCATCATCATCATCATCATCAATAGATCAGTTCGCTGGTTCCCGGCCGAAAATACTTAAGGTGAATTTACCAAATAAAAATAAAGCATCACTAAAAATTATCATTTCGTTTACCGTTTCTCCTGGCATTCCATCAGCTCACAAGTGTCGTATATTTCCCGTTGGTTTCTTCACAAGTGCAGTTCACGTGATACCAATTTCTGCACACAGCACATCTAACTTGGGGAAGGTGAAATGAATTATCGCTTCCGTTGTCCCCTCTGCAATTTAATGATGCACATTGTTCTTCTGGTTCTGGCCACTCCCGAAGCTCGCGCAAAATGGTAGACAAAACTGGGACGTTGAGTGGCCGAATGTTCGTCGCCATTGTCGTTGTAAATTGTTCGCCTAATGACGTCTTGTCTGAAACTACTAAGCTATTTGTGGCTTCGTTTCCCCTAGTTATGAACTGACGTCCTGCTGGAGCGGGTACCACATTGGCCAATGCATTCAAAGCCCAACTACAAACGTATTCAGAGTCCCCGGTGATTACGGTTGGTAAGAATCGGCCGCCCCTGACGATAGAGTAAGTGTTTAAGCAGACGATCAGGCCACAATCGTAACCATTGTACTGTCGTGGGGAATCTGGCGTAAAGGTGAGACCACTCCTGCGCCTTGAACTTGTATCCAGCAGCGATGTACACACTTCCAGCGATGTATGTGAGAACTTGGAAGTCATGCAAAGGCACAGATTTAGAATTGTGAAGTGAATCCAAGATGATTATATCCTTGGGACCGAACAGAATCACTCCAAGCGTGTGGTGAGTCCCACCTTGATTAGCCACTCCAATTGGCACAACAGCCTTGTTTAAAAGATCCAGTCTCTGCGCCACACTTATGGTAGAAAATAGATTGGGACGAGTACCTTTCACAGCTGCTTCTGCTATCCTGTATTCTATATGCGTGTAGTACACAAGTTTGTCTTCTAACTCGAACGACTTCACCAAATGGATGCACAGGGAGTCAATCACGGCGTCTGAAAGCCACTCGCGGCCTACCAATGTTTTGCATTCAGGATGTCTCAAAAGCTCCTCCATAGCTGCAGACCGAACGTGAGGAGTCTCTGCAAGCGTGATGCCCTTGACCCCCATCGATAAACAGCGCATTTTTTGACGTCCCCTCTTGCTGCCGGGAAACGTGCGGTATTCGGCTTCTTCAACTCCCCTATCAACTCTTCCATGAAGCCATGCGTGAAATTCGTCTTCCAATGTAGTAGGTAGTCTTCCGCCGCCTCCATTTTTGTCTTGCCAAGTCGGGCGCCTCTACAACAGTGAGCTTTGGTCGTGGTACGGGGCGTCTGCGCCCGGACGGGCCTGGTTTAGCTCTGGTGCGTTTAGAGAGCACGTTGAGGTTGTCAGATTTATCGTCCTTCGGCATAACATCCTTGATCTGTCTGATGACAGCTAAGATGTGGGAGAACTCCCCGGTGCTGCCGCACTTATAGCTATATTTTCCGTTGTCATTTTTGGTCACTTGCTTGGTTTCTCCATTGTAAGGGCCGATCACCGTCCACACTCCGGGCACGGCGGTATTTTGAACGAGCCTGTTGTTTATGCAATCTTGCGCAATCTCCTGGTTGGTCCTTAGGTAACCGCCTTCTTTAGCAACATTTTCATTTTTGAGTTTCACTCTATCCCTGATATTTCTAGCCATTTCTCTCATTTACCAACTTGCGTGCCTCTGAAATGGACATTGAAACTTCAAATATTGCTTTTTCACTTCCAAATTCCCTAGCTGGTTGAAGGCTCGAGCCGTCTCTGGAATGTAGGATAACTGAAACTTGAAAAGCTTAAGTGAAAAGGAATCGATTAGAAGGGACACCCAATTCTGATTTTGCTTAAGCCGGAAATGGATACTTTCACTGCAATTATTGGTGGCCGAGCATGTGTCAAAAACACGGAATTGCGTTGTGTTGAATTTGGCAGCTTTGTCAATATCGTGGGCGACGTGGGCGTCGTAATAGGATTTGAACACTGGGCTCCATTTAAGGCTATTAGCCCTATACAACAGCTCATAATCTTCATGTGTTGATGAATTAAGGAACTCACGAACGTGATTCACGTAAACTTTTACATCAGTCGAAGTACTTCCGGGAGCCTTTCTGACCCATCTCTTGACGTCATTGATCTTCGTTGCCTTCATGTTCCGTACTTGTTCTTTTTTTTTTCTCACGCTCAGTTTCAAGCTCAGACCATTTCTAGGAAATTAATTTTTTAATTTATATTTAATTCCATTAAGACGGTAAACGAGAACGACTGCGAGTGGTTCTTTACCGCACTAAACAATTTCTCTGGAAACGTAGTTTTGCATTGGAGAAATTACTGTCGTTGGAAACTGCAATTGTAACTAAAGAAAATCGAAGCTGACTCTCGCCACTTTAAACTGAACTGTCTTGGTATTGCTTAATTTTTAATTGCTTGGAAGGTGAGGCGTTGTCCGCTTAATTAATTTCTGCCTGAGCGTCGTTATATTTCAAATATCAAAATGAGACTTGCAAGCTGACAAGTGTTGGCAACCATCCAAAGTGTCAACTTTATGTATTATTTTACAATAATGGATTCTATCCGTGTGTAGTTGTTGAACCCGTCGTTAAGCATATTATTCAACCCTTTGAACTCAAGAAATGTTTATGCAGTATTAAGTTATGTAATTGGACAAAATTATCGAATAGAGGAATTTGAAACCGAAAAGTCGATTGCGTAATTTGTTCATTGTCTAAAAAGAGACATACTCATTTGGTTTCTCTCTGAATCCGATCACTCTCCCGAGTGCATCGGAATACACAACATTGGATTGTGAATAAGAAACAAACAATTAACAACCTCAACGATGCGGTTTCTGCCAAATCTGATAACTTTTTGGAAGGCATAGGTTCGCTTGAGCAAGCAATGCATTTTTACGAGTTGGCGTGTGCTTTCAGCAAAATGGAGAGCGAAGCAACAGGTAACTCCAGTTTCTCCTTAGTTTTCTAAAATTTAAAAAAATTTTCTTGAGACTAAGCTGTTTTAAAATGACGGTTCAAAACCGTTTATATTTATGGAATTCAATGTAATTCTAAACAAAAATGCCGAATTCAATGGATTTGAGTTATTGTGGAATGCACTAAATTGCTAAATTTGTTTAGCATTTCAATTATTCAGTTCAAATTGGTTTATTAATCTTTCCTACCTATTACAAATGGACGATTATTATTGTACGAACTTTGGAGTCAAATTAATTTTAATTGCGTTTCAGATTCAGGTCCGGAGGATTCTAGCCTCAGTGATGAATACAATGAACAGTATGAATTTCTCGCCAGAAAATCGGAAGAGCTTAAAAAAAATGAGTCAAATGAATTGTAGCGTTTCTAACCAGCGCCCGAGAGAAATTCGACCCCGAGGGTCAGGTTCCCCAGATGAATCCATGTTAAGGGAAAAAATCGAGGGATACATCCAGGCTGTCGTCGAACCGGTGACAATAACAAATGTGTGCGGCTTGGAATTGCAGAAGGACGCCATTGACATAGGAATTACAATCCAAATTAGTCATCCAGAATTATTTGTGGACGGGATAGAACATTTGTCGACAATGCTGCTGTATGGACCACCTGGTGTTGGCAAAATCTTTCTCAAGAAAACAGCGGCCGTAGGCGTTCCTGGGGTGACTTAATTTAAGTTAAGCGCAACGAGCCTTCAATCAAAATACATTGGAGAACCTGAGGCTATGGTTTGAATTTTATTCAAAGTTAATGCTGCTGGAACCAATAGGAGCTCGGAAAATGAGAATTCCCGTGGAGTCTAGGATGAACTTTTTGTACAAATACAGAACGCTAACAACGACCAGAGGACGGAATGACGAAAACGGACCACTGGTGTTTATCGTTTGTGCCACGAACACTCCTTGGGATTTGGATTCTGCGCTTATGCGTAGATTCGACTCCGTAATTTACGTCCCTCTTCCGAATTTAATTATCAGGAAGAAAATGTTTGCAAAGAAACTTGTGAGTCCATTTTCTGAAATTAAAGATGAATGATTGTGAGGACCTTGCACGTCTAACTAAGGCACGTCTAACCTAACATCTTTTTTAGATTCTCAGGTGATGACATTGCACGAGCCTGCAAATTCATTCGATTGGTTCCTGTGCAGAGAATTAGAAATTGTAGCCATTTTGAATTATTGGGGGATACGAATGGAGGCACCCCAATTTATGTTGAATCTGAAACCTATTAACCAGTTGCCATTCAAACAAGTTCGTGGTAAATTCTGGCATGATTAAAAATTAAGAAGGTCAATGGTGCATATTCATGTTGTAAACTTTATTTTGGCAAAAATGTCTACTCCAAGGAGGACCCCAGAAGGAAATTGAACGTTTTGAAGAATTTATGACGAGCAGGGGCAAAATGAACAGGCACTTTAACCTCCCTACTTACACACTTTCAGAGAAGTTCAAATTGGTTGCTATTGGTATGTCGGGTTTAAACGCTTAGAGCATTCATTCTTGGCAAATTGAAATTATTCATAATTTCAGTATATATTCAAAGTGTATTTCTTTATTTTCAATAATTGCGAGAGCTTCGTACATCACTTCTTTTGAAATAGGTGTCTGCAGTATGAGAACTATTATCAACTTATTATTTCTACAATAGCACTCCTATCAACTAGAGTTCAGTAAAGGTCGTCGAAATACCCTTGTTCAAATTTAATCGTCATTCAAGTAGAAGGTCCTTGTCTACAAATGAGTCGTTTTGGTTGGGAGAGTTCTCGAACCTTGGTAGTTGTCCGGGGTAAGTAAAGTCTCATCTCATCCCTGAATAACTTCAATTATAATTTCGTTGCCAATCAAGATTCATCTTTGCTCATTCATCACGGCATCTAGAAGAAACCAAAATGATTGATGAATACGGTGGCTCGGGAAGCTTCTAAGTGCGGACACCGTCACCATTGACAACGGCAGCATCCGTGCACACTACAGATTCACTGCATTGATTCTTGCTGCATTTTTTTGACTACAGCACTAAGGCAATACGTTTTTGACCCCATCGATTGTTACTTGGATGAATCTGTGTCAGAAATCATTGATGCCTATTGCTGGATTCACTCCACCTTCACTGTTCGGCGCAAAATATTCCACACCCAGGTAAGCTATTATTGTTTCTATTACTCATTAAATAAACAACTTGAACGAATAGAATGGACAAATGAAAACGAAATGTTAAAATTAATTACCTAATGGCGAAAAGAATAGTGTAATTCAAATAAAAACAAGCCAAGTTGAACAAAAGTAATTTTTGGAGTACTCAATTCTTAAATACAATTGATTAGATGTAGCTCAAATTTCCGACTAATTTTCTCATTGTAGAAATTTATCCAGGAGTCAGCCAAATGTTCACCGAGAAAATGAAAGTCCACAAATATTATCAGTGGGCCTGCTTTGCTCTCGGCATTCAAGCTCTACTGTTTCTACTCCAAAGATATATTTGGGTGGGCTTCGATGGTGGAGTAATGGAGCGAATTATTAATACAATCAATTTAGATGAAACGAGCTGCGCTCGTTGGGGCTTCGCCCCAAACCCGGTGGCTTTCGTTTTCCTCCTTTTTTTCAATTTGAAATCTA
>JAQIYD010000203.1:0-10674 GCA_034699565.1 Anurida granulata
GACCTGACATCCTCGAGGGGTAGATGAGAAAGCCTGTCAATCAATATCCAAATGATGGGATTACTACACAGCACAGAGCATGCAACTTACGAAAAGCATCTTCCTACACAGCTGTTTCGAAAAGATTGAACTGTTTTCCAATTTGCACATTCAATTTACAATTATTTGGCGTATGGCTAATTGTAAGTCCTTTGTAATTTCTATGTTGTGGAGAATCAGCAGGTAATGTGTTCTCGGACACCTTACCCGTCGTCTTATTCATAAATGAAAACACGGAGAAACGCCGGCAGCCATTGTCGATAGATACGAGTTACACTAGACTGATCTTTGAATGCATGGTTAATTAATAATTAAAGAAACGACTTAACTTACCTGAGTCAGTTAACAACTTCAGAGATGTTAAAATTTCCAAAACTAATCGATTTGATGGACAAGAAAAAGAACCTCCTCCGGTCCGGTCACCTCTGCTGCAGAAGAGATAAAGGAAGAATAAAAGATGGGAATGTTCACTCAGCTGCGGCTCCACGATTTCAGATATCGGCACTTTAACTTCTTTCACTCACTTTTTATAATTCCACAAACCACTCCACAAAATCTTTAAGTATCATCTATATAGTAAAATAGGAAAAGTCTAGGTTTGCTCCAATTCTGAATGAAGTTTATGACATTTACAATTAAATTTCATTAAGTAAAATAAACACATGCGAAAAGAATCAACTAATTAAGTTAGATTTGTTTCTCCATTTCATTTCCGGCTAAATCAAATATTAACAGGTTCACATCGGTTCATGTCATGTGAACCTGTAGGGAGAAAACTAGAATCGCTAGTTGATGTTAATTAGTCAAAAATATTTGCAACCACAAGTCGGAAAGGTTAAAAGTCAATAATGAGAATGACGATTTGATAATTTATTACTTTCACCAAGGTAAACATCTCAAACTCATTTCATAGTTGTTGAAAATAATTATTTCAGCCTATGAATTCACGATCTTATGCAAACACACTATGAATCCCTATTCGTATTCTCATTAAATGCCACCTTCAACCTCAAGCCAGTGCGATGTTATACTTTGGACTATAAAGTCATTCAATGAAGGAAGAATATATTTATGTATATTTGTGCCAGTATAGCCTCTTCCATGCGCCTAATATTAAATTCGTCATCTATTTGTATTTGATGAAATTGTGTTCAATATTTCTAATTAATTGTCATCGCACGTTAACTTCCTAGCACTACTTTAAAGATTGGTGCGGAGTAGCCGTAGAGGTGCCGCCAGCTGATATAATTTTAAGTTTCCAAAGAGAAGACAGGTGGTGCGTGCGAGGAAAAAGACGAGGAGGGAGGCAGACAAGAAGGCAAGCGAGGGAAGAAAGAGTCGAGTCCTTCTTTCACTTTTCAAGGGTACAAAAAATACCTCCACGGTACATCGATGCGATGCCCGTCGCAAATCTCAACACAATTTCCGCCCAACATTATTATTCGTGTTCAAATTGTTTTACAAATTAATTACAACGCTGATAACAATTACTCACCAAATGTAATGTGCTATTGTCTATTTCTTTCATACAAAAGTTAATTTATTTGATTTTCACTCCGTCGTCCCTAACAATAGCAATTCAGCGAGGACCACGTCATCAAAAATCTAATTTTTGTTTTCCCTAGTTGCGGGCAGATAGATTTCCATTCGTGTGCATGACCGCGCAAACGGTCGCTGAAGTCCCATTAAGATCTGATTAGACTGTGAAGGAAACCTGCATCGCGCTTCACCCAAGGCATAACATCACTTAATTCATGAGTTCCCGGTGGTAGTCGCTACGAGTCCCAATGAAAAAAAGTTGACAACTCACAAAACAACGCTGCCAGCGGCACAACTAAACACGCCCGATGAGTTTTGAAATTCTTGCCTTCAGGCAACAGAATTTCAAATTTGAAAACTCTTGAACAAGCCTTAGGTTCTGGTGATCAAAGCTTTGATAGCGATGGTAACAGCTAGGCGGACTTGCGCCACTATGAAAATTAGGTAAGGTTTGAAAATGGGAAATAGAAGAATGTGTTTTCAAAAATATTTTAGGTTAGAACCCACAACGCGGGACATTTTGAAAAATTGCCACACGTTCACCTATTTTCTACCCCTGGGCCCTGCTGAATTTTGGCCAATCGACTGCTGTGCTATGAGAATACATTTGGATAAATACTAGAATTTAAAAAAAATGAATATAAACGACCCATATCTATGCCCTCCATTTTTTTCAATGTCCACAATAAATTTTGGGATGTAGCTTCGACGAAACCAAATTCCAGGAGCGATCAAGTTTAATTCGAGTTGTGGGTTTGAGAGAAATTAACGTTAATTGGATCAAGTTGTGGTCAGATTTTGATTAAGTTGGCCCAATTTGAGGAATGTATAAATTTGAAAATTAGCCGTACCGATTTAAGCAGTAGCAATATTAAAATTTCTCCAATTACTAAGGAATTGCAATGAACGGTCCAGTTTATATGGTTATGGCTATCCTACTCCTTATTACAATACCGAATCAAGTAAAAGCAGAAAGTAAGAGTTTAATTATGGTAGCCTTTACCAGAAATATTTACAAGTAAGTTTGTATTTTTCTGTAAGCCCATTTAGTGGAAACAACGTGCAAAAAAGCAAGTTGTAACCCGGTTGCGGTATCTCAAGATGGTGCCATCAAAACAACTCCGTCACAGAAAATTGTATGTCCAAAAGTTGCGGCTTGCACATATAGCGAAGAGGAATGCGATGGTGGGACAATTGCCGGAATGTGTTGTTGCACAGGACCCCGGGGGGTCAGCTATTTCTAAAAGTTAACAGCAACCTTGTGACTAAATTTCGAATGTCGGAAATAAAGGAGAATTTGGAAATGCACCGGTGGTATTGGGCCTCTACTTACAGAACACGAATTTGTTTTAATTGAAGAAAACAAGGTTTAGTGGAATGTAACAATGAAACCAATGTACCTGTAACTTAACAAAACTGTAAGTAAATTGACTGATTCTGTAAACCTTCAGCCCTATGTTCGGATAGGTTAGAATCATTTTAATATAACCTAACCTAAGGGACTCTGGGATGTATTTGGAAATCGTCAGTAGTAAAACAAATATAACCTTGATCTGAATATTCACCAAACTCTACCAATAATGATTTTTAATTGTCAAACGATTAAACTAAAGTGCAAAATTCTGATAGATTCTACTTATTTTGAATTAAACAGATTACCATAATGATCTACCCAATGGATTAATTTACCAACTTGTGAAATCAATTCTTTGGATGAGTCGGCAAGGCGGACTTTGATCAATCGGAATCCATTGGTATTGATCGAACTGGAAGCTTTTCAAAAATCGGCCGACAGATGGTAAGATTTCTCAAACACAAAAGTAAACTTAAGTCTTGCTGGGGAACCTCGTTTAACACTCTTATCTGGACAAGAAAATACAGGTAAAGATGGTTAGATTATTAAAAACAATTTTAAAATGTCGCCTTGCTTCCGTATTAATCCTTTGGCATTGTTAGTGATTTGGACGGAAGTTGGGCAAATAAACCATCCATGGCCGACTCTTTCCGAATTCACAATTCCGTTCTAGCTTTAAATGGCCTGTGCAATCCAGCATTTGGTAAACCGTTTTGCCAGGCTTTATATTTATTTTAGTTCAAGTCTTAACTGCATAATTTGCATCCCAAGTTATCTTCTACAAGGAATTGGATTTACTTACTACAATATTCTTGATAGGACTGTCACTCTTGACGCCATCTATAATTATTGCACTTGCTCTAATAATGTCAAGCGTCTTTCATTATTCTGTCACCTTCAAGCGCAAAATGAAAGCGAAAATAGTTGCACTAGAGTGGGACAGAAAGGTATTTTAACATCAGACTTTTGAATTCAACGAAACCAATACGGTGTGTCAGATTGGGGGATTTTATCTTATGGTAGGTCGTGCTAAACTTACGCTTTTGGACATAATTATCCATGAAGTTGTTTTCCTACTCCTTGTCTTAACCTTCCGTGTACCGCTCGATTTCAAATTTGGGCGCCCCGACTGTATTGACGTCTCGCCTGAACCATAAACTGGCTCTGGCACTTCGTCTGAACAATTAAACCGAGTTTTGGTCAAATTGTCGGAATACATTGTTGACTTGTGCTTCCTTCCACGCACCCAAGTTGTCCAATGTGTTTGGCCACTAGGGGGAGTGTGAACTGGCTTCGGGAATGGTTCGGACAGGGTGTCAGAATTTATGGTAGCTTCACCCCCGTTCGGACATAACGTCAACTTATTTACTCGGGGCTGATCGGGCTTTTTGTGTGTTATGGTAAAAAAGATCCCATATTTTCAAAAAATTCTACAAGGCGACAGAAGGGGGAGGGGTGACAATACATCCCTTTATAACAGTTGTGGGTACAAGTGTTCTTGAGGAATTCTTAAATCGTCGGGAGATGGCGCGGAAATTTTTTTCAGCAACTTTTTGAAAGAATTACGTTCGGACCAAATGTCAATGGAGATGGTACACCGAAGGTTTTAAACAAACTTAACTGTTAACCGATGTGAAAATCGCTCCTCAAGAATCTCACTCGGTTAAGCGGTTAGAAACTTAAACTTTAACAATTTAACTTGTGAACAAAACCGAGTTTGAGCACACCCAATTTGTTATTGCATAAAAGTTCATTGAGTGTTACTAAATATGGGTTTCGTTAAAAAGTTATGCTGTTTAAGGTAATCTTTTTTAACCTGTTAACCAAGAGAGAAACTTGAAGAGTCCTATTCCTCTTTCCGGTTAAACTGTTTAACAAACGGCGGGAGTTTCTGTCCTTAAACATTTCAAATCTTATCAATCAAATCTATGACGAGACAAGGTTAAAGTCATGCGTTAGGGTCAATCGGAACGATTTTGGCACCGTTCTTAAATCATGAAGAGCAGCAGGGTATTTACACAAAAAAGAAACATGCTGCCAGTTGCAATGCAATTAGCCATCGCCCGCTACAGATTTGAATGCGAAGGGGTCAGTTAGTTTACTGAAGAGCTCAACTGGAAATATTTTTTTAGTTTAATAAAAATCAAATGCAATTTACGAATTCGAAAAAGATGAAAAAGAGATGACGGAGGTTTGTTTTTATTTTGCACGTATAAATTCCAAACCATACGTGGTTGCGGCTGGGCCTATTGGGAGTAGTAAAAACGTAGATTTGAATGGGATCCTATCTCGACAGCGGTGCAGTTTCAAATTTGGCGCCAAAACTTAACCCGTCAACTTACCTTAAAGCTAGGGGGTATCGCAGATTAAGCTTTTAAGTTATTAAGAGCTTAAGTCTAATGGAAAAAGATGGTGAGAGTTTAAGCGAGGAAAGCCCACGTTTCCTAAATGGTTGTTCGTCGTAGATAAATAAAGTTTAGTCAATGTACAGAACTTTTATACTCCGCCCACGGAAAGTCTCACGATGTCCATTTTATTTATCTTTTTTCCGTTGGCTCGGATATATAAAAAAGTTTTTCAGCAGAAACATCAACGGGTCGCATTGAGATTGTGACAGCAAGCTTGCAAGCTTCTGCGGTTTTCGAATTTCGACACTGGAGACAATGATTTGTATTGTTTTTCCTGGTTATCAACATTCTTTGGGGTATTGATTTATAACAAAAGATGAGTGTGCGAGTGGGTCTTCCTTTTTGAGGGTTTTCGTCGGTCGGGTTGGGTCATATTATAATTATTTATAAGTTTAGCCTTATCTAATACTTTGACATGTGTGAAGGGTTGGGTCATATTATAATTATTTATAACTAGGTTTAGCCTTATCTAATTGTTTGGCATGTGTGAATATTTCTGCTATACTAATAATATACTAATAAAATAAAAGATCTGCGATCAGCGTAGAACGTTTTTGTATTCATAGAGTATTTTGTTGCTGAACATAAGGGATTATGCGGCATCGACGATGCGACCTCGGAAATTTAGACATAAATGACCTAAGAGATTCCCATACCCTTTGCATTTCTGAAAATAAAATGATTAGAATAATTTCCACGGTATTTATCTAAATAAAAAAACAAGCTTTCCAAAGTCAAGGTAAGTTGAGCTTTACAATCTTAAAGTGTCCACTTCATTATGTCACTTGACAAGGGATTCGGCTATTAGTGTGAATCCAAGAAAATAGCCATCCTTAGCACCAAAGCAGTATCGATTCTCTCCAATTGCCATGATTCATTATTGTTAGGTTAAATTTTTTAAGCTAGGTTTTAGGTTAGATAAGGGATTTTTTCGGGGATTTTTTTTTCAAACTCAATGTTCCAACCAACTCGTTAAATATGTTAGGTTAGGTTATGCTGTGAATACATGTGCTCTCTACAATTTTCGAGACCCGTAAGAAACTTTCTTCAAGAATGAATAGGACACTTACAGCAATTGTTATATTTGATATACACATTCTTAAACAATTTTTAATTTTTAACGCCCCACAGGCCAATACTTGAGTTTGATAATTTAATCAAACTAGGCTTGTGGTTGCTTCAATTACCGAGTAGAGTTTAGCAATTTAGGATTATTGACAAATTTGGATGAGGTGTTGATGGGTTGTGGGAACGGCAATTAACTAAATGTTTTGTGGAAAGATATCCGCCTTTATTAAGCTGAAGATAATGGTCGCAAATAATATAATCCCACTAAAGCTTAATTCTGCCATGCACTCATCATGTCCGTGTCTTCAGATTCATTCAAAGTGTACACGGTAAGAATGCGCTTAATTATTAACCCAATCAGGTTAATCAACAATTAATTTATCACGTGTCCTTTAGTGGGGAGACCCCGAATGTGAGAAAACCCTACTCAAGTACCGTGCAAGAACAATCCAAGACTACAAAGCCTTAAAGGAAGCCAATCTCTCCCATGGCTTGAAGTTTAGTGACGGAGATTTCCAGCCGAATGATGTCAGCGTTGGTTCTGTCTCTGACCTTTTTGACACGGCCCCTGACAAGAGCTATACGACCAGTCTTCGAATCAGGGTTGGGACGGGAAAGTTGCTTGGATGCGGATAAATGTAAGACGTTTTCGAAGAAACTGTGGCCTCGATGTCACTTATTTAGAAAACAAAACAAGCCCGTGCCTATGCCCAGAAAGGATACACCATTCCGTGCCTAGACACAGGCTTGCTTAGTTGTGCTCGCTCGCCAGCAGCGTAGTTTTATGGGTTGTCAACTTTTCGTCATTGGGGCGGTTAGTGACTTACCCCAACTACGACCAACACAACCGCCACCAACCACTACCACCACCAGCGGGAACTCACATTTGAATAAGTCTATTATTATAAACCAAACAAGCCCGTGTCCAGGCACGGAAAGGATACACCATTCTGTGCCTAAACACAGGCTTGTTTGGTTGTGCTCGCTCTCAGCGTCTCGGCGTTCGTAGCCTCTTTGTGCGCAGTCGCCTTGAACCCAGACATATTTGAAAAGTACGTACCGAAAGACAACGCTACAAATGCTGCTGGGATTTATCACTTTCGGTAAATAAGTTGCGCAAAATGAGCATTCTGTTCTCATGGTGGGGACACACCCTGTGAAGTTTCCGCGTCTACTTTTCTGAATTATTTGCTATCACTTTTCAGGTTTTGGTATCAAGGTATATGGGTGAATGTTGTGGTGGATGATTATATTCCGGTCATGAATTTTCAAAAATCTAGAAATGGGCTTACATGCTGCCGACAACTTGGAGCCAGCATGACCCGACACGGCGACCAAGTTGAATTTTGGGTGACACTTGCTGAAAAAGCATATATCAAGTAACTAAAAATGTTCACTGCTTAATACAAAGTTATTGCTACAAAGAATGCTTAAGCACAACTAAAATTTGGTTCGTAGGCTCAATGGAAATTATTCACTCCTAGTTGGAAATAGTCCAGCGAACTCCTTTGAGGCAATTGCAGGTGGGTTCGGGGAATCAGTGAAAGTGGACAAGAACGTAAAACTCAAGTCCAGATTCGAAACATAAATGGGAGATGGAACATTTTTAGCCCTTTCCATATTTCCATCGGAGAGGGTTTTTCCGCCACCAACTTCTAATCGCGTAAGCGGAAGATTTTAAGCCCAACTTTGTTTTAACAAAAAGTAGTTGACTGATAAGTTACCTCGCTGTCTCCGGAGTTTTCTTCTGAGGAGTTTAAAGCGCTAACGATTTGTTTATCGGATAGTACGGGGTTAAAACCCTGCATTGGGCTTATACTTTTGTGGCATTTTCTTTAATGTTCATATTTTTTTCAAATTTCATAATTTGCCTCAAATATCCATATTTTTTTCGAATGTCCACAGAGCTTGAAAATATTTTTGAATTGTTGCAAAGTTTTTCAAATAGAGGCCGGCGAGAGTTATTTGAATTCGCTCTTTTCCCGCACAACCCTCGAATCCTCCTGATTTTTCCAACGCAAAAACTAGGTACTCCAATTTGTCGACCATGGCTGTTTACCTGCAAAGAGCGAGCTCCCTACGGTCTCCGGCAGACAAATCTCAACAGAGGGGCACAGAGAATGTAGGCAGCTTTCTCTGGGCTGGACGGTAGTTCATTTACAATGTCAATTCCAATGTCAAAGTTGAGGGAAATCGTATGAACAGTAACCTAATACAGAATAATAACCTAAAACACTAACCTAATCTGTAGTACAAATTTTTTTATAACGCTGCTCATTTTTAAATGACAGTCGATTTATGTGGCATATTGCTTACAACCTGAAACTTGATATTGTATAATGACGTTATTCCTCATACGATTTCCAACATCCTTGCCCCAGTTTCGAAAATAAACGGTTAGGTGGCAATTTCAAAATTGCTCATTTTTGAGAAAGCCCACCCATAACTTTAACTTGGAATTATAATTTTCATAATTTTCAAATTTTTCCAGACGACTACACCAAATTTTTGGTAATTTCTATTGTCGTAGATGTAAAATTTTCTCACAAATTTAAATTGGCGTGACGCTTGTTTTCTCAATGAAACAACCTCCCGAAGTGAAACAGTAAAATTCATTTTGTTTCCCCCGATATCAAGTACACTGGGATTTTTTTACGACCATGCTTATTCTATCAGCGGAATTCAAACCGTGCATTACAAAGTCCCTTTTGATGAGCGCGACATCACGTTGATCCAAATTCGGAATCCCCACGGAAAGGATGAGTGGACAGGGGCATTTAGTGACTTTGACCAAAGTTGGCAACACCTTTCGCCGCCTCCGAAACAAGAAGCAGTCGTTGCAGATGATGGGGAATTCTGGATGGCTTATGAGAGTATGATTGAGAATTTTGATACCCTGAGTGCCTTAACTTGGATCAGAGAACGAAAAGTTAACATTGTAAGTGTCCAAGGTTACTTCCCGTTTCGCATTTGAGATATCATTTGGTATGGAAACTAACACCCTTCAATATTTCCTATTTTGTTTTAAGAACTAAAATTGTGGGGATTTTTATTTAACAATAACCTTTAATGTAACAATAAAAATTTGTAATTTTACTTATTGTAAGTATTACAATAATTACAATATAATAATAGCCTAATTCAAAACGTGAGTTCCAGCTGAGGTTGGTGAAGCGCCATTAAAGATCTGATGAGTGTGAATGAAACCAGAGTCGCGCTGCACCCAAGGCATAAGATCACTTAATGTTCATTTATTGTAATTTGGCGGTTGTTGATTGTATTTTTTTGAATTTGAGTTATGCGACGACGCATAAGCAACCGCCGTCTGCGTGAACATCCATTTAAATTTAGGAGGCGGCTGTTGTGAACATTGTTTTGTTTATTTTTGGTCAACTTCTTAATTATCAATTTCCTGACACTGTAGTGTGCTGAATTGTGACCCGAAACAACCGTACAAGTCGATATTATGAAAAAACGTTGCGGAACAAAACTAGCGAAGACGAAAAGAATAAACTAAATGAAAAATTAGCTCCGGAGTACTTACGCGAAGTGACAACCCAATTCACTTTGCAAATGTCGCGAAACGTATGGCTGAAACTCTCTAGAGGTGATTATAACTAGTTGCAAAAAAAATTCAACCACTTGACACGGGGTCTGTTTACTTCTCGGTGTTATGTTAATTAAAGATTAGAATAGTTATGTCATTATGGACATGAGGGAGGGGATTAACTTCCTTGTTCTTTTCTTAACGTTATGTAACTAGTAAGTTAATTGGTTACCAATAACTTTCTCGTCAAAGTTTCGATTTCGATTTCAGCAACTTGGTTTGATGTTATTGCGGTGGTGCTAAGAATCAACTCGACACCGGGATATTCATCATTTTCCAAAATTTCCCAGTTTCTGCATAATGGGCAAGGCGCACAGGAAAAATAAAAATTTAAACATGAATCTTTAAAATTGTTTAAAAATAAAACATTGACTTACATCATTGCTGTAAAGCAATCATTTGGATTAATCAATCCAGAAAGACTGGATGTAGTTTCGTACCCAGCTGAAAGTAAAGGTCCCTTTTTATCGTCTGTGTAAATTTTTAGACATTGTTTATGTCCGACATGACGACACTTTAACTTCCAAGGGGTTTTATAGCCCAATCGCCAAAGGAAGATAACAAATCATGCAAATGATTTCAATGCTTGCAAAAACTGTACTTTTGCTGAAAAATGCATTCCATTTATATACCAAAGTGAAATTTGGTAAAAGTGCATT
>JAQIYD010000204.1:0-10673 GCA_034699565.1 Anurida granulata
CAATCATAGAAAATTTACCTGTTCTCCCTTCAACTTATGACGACGCGTCCTTAACACAAATGCCCGACTTAGCGTTTCCAGGCCCAGGAATTTATTGCATCGAAGAAATTGGTGGAGCAGAATCTATTGTTGGTTTAATTCGAAAAATGACCAGGACCAATCGAATTGATTCTATTTTAAACAGTAAACATAGAGGAATTGGATTAACTCCTTCGCAAATTCAAACTGTCACGATATTAAAAGAATTTATTTTAACACCATTTCAAAAGTTTTTGGCTACTGTTTGTATGGCTGGTATGGCTACCCTTATTTCTATTTTTGTTATCAAATACGGATATAAGCACCGCCGTATAATTTTTACTGTTTTGTTTGTTGTATTCGCCGTTCTTGCAAAATTCCAATTCGAACAACGAAAAGAAATATTGAAGATAATGACTATGCCAATGAAGCAATACGAAAGAGTATGGTTATACCACCTCCACGTCCCTGCCGTGTTAAACGTAGGCAAATTATTTACAGACAAAAAATTCAAAATCTTCCAAGACAACAAATTGACTTACATGGCTAATGACAATTTTATACAAAATCCTCCAATTGTTGCAAAGTATTCTTTTGACGAGCTTCGCCGTCTGCAAAATTAATAGAATGTCTTCACTTTTATAATTCAATTTTCAAATCTATTGCTTAACATATCTTCAACCATATTTTCACTTTTCAAATTTTTCTGTTAGAATCATGGGAAAGCAAAAACCAGGAAAGGGATCTGCTAAAAGCATAATGGAGAAAAAACGAGAGAAAAAGCATGAAGCGAATGTTTTACAACATGATTTAATACCAAAATTATTTACTCTTAAAGCATACACTTACAATAGTAATACCGATGGAAACATTTAAAATTCACAGTATAAGCTAAACCCTTTTCAAAAGCAAAGATTAAATTATCCGCTCGAACACTAGAAGATAAGGATAATGACTTAGTAGAGTAGGCTACAGGTTTAGATTCTAATTACTCTAATTACGATTATGCAAGGCTTTCTCAATTTTTTATCCGTAGAAGAATTCGATTTATTGGATATTTTTTATTGCTCGGTTAGATATCTTAAGCCGATTTTATGAACTTATTTCACATGACGCAGGAGACAGGAACTAAAAATCAAACCATTCACTTAAAATTCACTTAATAATTCAAAATGAGCACAACTAAATCAGTGAAAGTGAAAGTTCCACGAAAAATACAATCCAAAAGATCATCCATTTAAGTCTTCAGAGCGATTTGAATTGGCAAGTAACACCAGTGGATGGGACTCTACTCAAAAATGCTTACAACCCAAAAACTACTTAACATCAAGTGCCAGACTCTAGTTTAATTGGCGGAGAGAAAGGACTGCGCTTTTTCTGGCAGATACCAATCCAGCTACTAGTACTGAACCCGATATTTAATGGGCAGAACTTACCACGGTTCTTCAAAAAGCATTTCAGACGGTGGCCAGTCGCGGAAGAAAAAATGAATGAAAGAAAACAAGAAATAGGGGAAAATGTTGATGAGTTTGTTCATACTTATGTGAACCTATGTAGCGATTTCGATCCAAAAATTGCGGAAACGCAATACACTCTTGAGCACAAGGAATTAGTAAATACAGTTCATGTTGAAAACAAAGAAACTAAGGCGGAAATTGAAATAAGCAAACTAACTCAAATGCTTGAAAAGCAAGCAGTGTTAATAAACACTGTGTTGGAAAACCAATCACAGCAAGGAAAATTAAAGAATAATTCACCGAGAACAAACCATTTTAAGAGAAATTTCCAAGACACAAATCAGACAAATCCAATGATGGGAATTCGCTTGTGCAAGTATATGATCAAAAACAAAACCATAATATCAATTGTTTTAAATGTGGACGGCGTAACCACACAGCTGGTCAATGTTGGCGCCAGGTTTTTTGCACTTTCCATAATTGCGATACCCATTCGGGAGAAATATGCCAATTGGGAAACCTCCAACCGCGGGGTCCACGTATACAATTTGGGGCTCCGCGTTATACTTCTCCACGTCAATTTTATCCCGGAAACAATTATCCGAACTTCAACGCAAATCCTTACCCATATTACAACCAGACCAGAATGGGAAACCCTCAATTGAGATTTCAAAGACCACACATTTAGTCTACTTTAGGGAACCCTACAGCACTTCCCCAGTAAGATGCTCTTCAACTTTTGATAAAAATTCTTATTATTTTCCTGTTTCTGCAGCGCAGGAATATAGTTTCAGTATAGGCACTGGAGGCAACTTGGTAAAAATCGAAGGATTACTAAATGATATAGAAGCTGAGATAATTTTAGATTGTGGGAGTTCAATATCATTAATTAACCCGAAATGATTTGAGCGTCAAACAGGATGAGATTGACCGTGTAACAAAGCGTTGTATGAAAATCAACTTCTAGAACTTCTAGACCAAGCCAGAGCAGTTCCTGGGGTAAAGTAAGGTTCCGTTTATTAGGAAATAAAAGTTAACTGAATTCTAGTTCAAATGCAATTATTTTTAGCCCATCGTTTGAGCCTTACGAGACTGTGGAAGGAAAGATGAGTACTTTGGGAGCATTTGAAGATGGTCTACGCTCCTATGAGGTCAGGATGTTCTTAAATAACCGGAGAGGGGCCAAGCGAGAATTTAAGATTCTCTGGTCAAATGAAGAGAAGAGTTGGGAACCTCGGGCTCATTCGGATTCAACCGATAAGGAAGTAGAGCTAATTCTGGAGAAACTGATAAGAAGACGGGCGAAATCCAACGTCTTCAAAATTATTCGTAAGAAAAAGAAAATGCGCTAGCAGAAAAACAAAATGTGTGCGGTGACCAACCTCACGTCGCATTCTGCTACTGAAAGTAGTTGCGGGATTAGGAATACTCAAGTGTTGGGAGAGAAGAATGATTCCACTCCAGCTCTCCTCGAACACAATAATTTTGCTTTTGTGTGCGGAGATGAAAGTTTCGGTTTTGGATCAGGATCATCAGCAGTTGCTGATGATTCAATAACAGAATCGCGCAAGGATCATACAACATCTGTTGACCTTTTCATGGGAGTCGATGTGAGTTCTCCAGGACTCGACTTCGACTTTGTTTTGAGCCAGGTATCCGGACACGGAGGGGTGGGAGCAATTGCGCGCAATCCATTGCGATGTTAGAAAAAATCGTTTGATGTGTAGATAAATTTGGACATCATGTTTACTTTTATTTAGTTTTATGACTTGGTAATATTAGTAGTTTATATTCAATTGTATTTACTCATTTTCCATATGTTTTATATGA
This sequence comes from Anurida granulata, assembly GCA_034699565.1. NCBI lineage: Eukaryota > Metazoa > Arthropoda > Collembola > Poduromorpha > Neanuridae > Anurida > Anurida granulata. Next base: position 3,306 of record JAQIYD010000204.1, read on the forward strand.
TTTTTATGATATTTTAATTAAAAACATGAAAGGCAAGATGGATAGTTTTTGTGAACAATAGGTCCAAAAACTTCATTCAAATCCACAAGGAAGGGTTCCAAAAGTTTTTTTGAACTCCGCCCGGAAGGAATGATTTTGGGTTTTGAGTACCTGCGGAATCCTTTTTAGTTTTGTTTCGGGTTTTGGGGTACCTGACGAATTCTTGACATATTTGACAAGTGTCCCACCAACTTACTTTGGCGTTGGGGGCCCTTTCCCAGCAAGTTGCTGAAGCAATGGGGACCATTAACAGCAAGCTGGTTTGGCACCGGGGGACCTTTCCCAGCCAGTTGGTTTGGCATTTGAGACCTTTCCCAGCAAGTTGGCTTGGCACCGGGTAGCTTTCCCAGCCAATTGGTTTGGCACCAGGGACCTTTCCCAGCAAGTTGGCTTGGCACCAGGTAGCTTTCCCAGCCAGTTGGGTTGGCACCGGGGATAGATACTACTATTCCCATGAAGATAGAAGAAAGACCGAATTCTCCATTGTGGTTAGAGGATACATTGATACATTAACCCTTTGATGCTAATTTGGAATCTACCCTTAACAGGCGGGGTATTATTTCTATTTTTTCAGAGAGGCACTAGGAACAATGCCTGGAGGAACGTAGGAAGTAGTGATTGCCCTGGAAAATCTAGTTCGCCCAGCCGCAGCTGCCAGGAACAGGGAAGTTCATTGCTACTACCCAATCCATGTGGAATTGCTCCTCTGGATGAATTTTGCTTAATTGCTAGTCTTAACGGGATCATGGTTGGTGAAGTGTATCCTCAAAAAAGATGCTGAACTAAGTTATACTTAATTGTCCTTTGCCTTCAACATTGTTTCAATTTACCCTTTACGAAAGGAAAGACACTTTAGGTCGAAGAGACAAAACTCGAAAATGGAAAGGTTTATGGCCCTCCTTTCTAGTTACATAACTTCCCTTCTTGGTTTATTACGGCAATCTAAGTTAAGTAAGAATACTTTAAGAAGGGTCAGTCTTTCGGGCCTATATAAACCCGGAAGACAATGCTGGAAGGGATCACTCTTTTCCTCGGCAGAGACCTTTCCAGGTCTAAGTCTTTCTTTCATGAACCTTTCCAGGTTTCAGTTCTCCTACCAGAGACCTTTTCCAGGTTTCAGTTCTTATTTCCTTTTCCTCATTATTTGTGAAAATAAAAGCTCTCATACTTCAAATTCAACCAGCGTATCAGCGGTGCCGGAAAGTGCCGGTTTCTGTTTTAAACTGAAATTGGCAACTTTCGAAACAATAACGCTTCGAAGTAAATGTGATTCCGTTTTTGTAAAAGTTCTTCCAAAATTTTCATCAACCAATTTCTCAACCGCTATTCTAATGTCGGATTTTCAAAAACTTACAAACGGTAATATCTCATTATAATTCTCATTATAATAATAAGTTTGACAATTCCAATTTTTTTTTCCTAAAAAATCTAGAAAACTTTAAATTGTAAAGTTGTAGATTTAGTTATTTTAGTTAAGTAAAGTAGGACGTGAGGTAGAAACGGTTAAGCGTAAGTTCTTAAGAATTCATTACGGAAAGCACCGTTTAGGAATGGTAAACCTGGATAAGGCGAAAGGGAAATGAAAAGTGAAAAATAAATTCTGTCTTTTTCTTACCACTTAAGAGCGAAGTCTAAGAAAGGAAAACTATTGGAAACGGAATTGTCTATTAGGTTTCTAATAAGGCCCAGGAGGAAATCGACTCACAAAATCGATTTCAATAATTTCAAAACACTTCATTTAATTGCAAAATAATACATTACTAATTAAAAGTAAAATTTTTAATACAATACGAAGATCTAAGGTGTTGACTCCAAAATGCCGGAGAAACCAACTTCTTACAACTTGATTTACATTTTGGAGTCTTCAGTTTTCATTTTATTCATCTTCACTTTTTTCATTATTCTCATCTACTATAAATTTCTCTTTCCAATTCCAATAACATAATCAAATAAACAATTTGTTATAATTTTTAAATTGAACGGAAACACTAATATCAAATCTACACTTTTGATTGAAAAAGCTCTAAAAAGTTCCAAATTCCAAAAGCAAAATAAAACTTAAATTTGAGGAATATTCTATTAGAAAGATGATTCAATTATTTAAATGGGAAAAATGGAGATATTAAATGACGTTTTAATTGAAATTCTGGATTTTCTAAATTTCGAAGAGATCTTATCTTTAGATATCGCTATTGAACGAACAAGTAATCATATTCAATCCATCGTAACAGGAATTTATAAAATAGAGTTAATAAGAAAAATGTAGTTTTGCAATCAACTTCAAAAACAGTTCATTTTAATGACGCAAGTTATGACTATAAATACCCTTTCATGACATATAAATTATTCGTAAAAACATCCACAATTCAATATTTAAATTCTTTGAAAGATTGAAATTTTCCTAACTCAACGATTGAATTTTTAGCAACCAAAAAAATTTCCGCCAGCGGATTTAAAAACGGCTTTCTCAATAGTATATCAGCAGAAGAATTCGATTTATTGGTTAAATAATTTTTCATTGCTCGGCTGTCAAGCAAATTTTATGAATTCCTTTCACACGATGCGGGAAGTTGTCCTCATAAAATACATATTATATAAAGAATAAATAAAACCTTTCATACAATCAAGTTAAAATGCAATTAAAAATCTAAAATGAGCACAACCCGTGGGCCTTGTCCCCGAGAAATTTAATCCAAAAGATGATCCAAAGTATTACAACTACCTAATTACTTAGTGTCCAGTGCCCGTTTATGGTATTTTAGTTGCAGGGAACAAAGAACCGCGCTATTTTTAGTAAATCCTAATCCGACAACAGCTACAGAACCAGAACATTACAAAAAGCATTTCAAACTGTTGCTAGTAAGGATGTTGCCGAAGAAAAAATGAATGAAAGAAAACAAGAAATCGGGGAAAATGTTGATGAATTTGTTCATCCTTATGTGAACCTATGTAACGATTTTGATCCAAATATGCTCAAAAACGTTAAAATTAAAAAAAAATCATCAGAAGACTTTTACCAATTTAAAAAAATTAGATGTGAAAATTTTTAATATTGTTCTTGAATTACAAGAAGAGGCACGAAAAATTGCGGAAACGCAATGCATTCATGAGCACAGGGAATCAGTAAATTCAGTTCATGTTGAAAACAAAGAAACTAAAGCGGAAAGTGAAATAAGCAAACTAACTCGAATGCTTGAAAAGCAACCGGCGTTAATAAACACTGTGGTGGAAAACGAAACACAGCAAGGAAAATTAAACAACAATCCACCGAGAACAAACAATTTTATGAGAAATTTCCAAAATACAAATCAGACAAATCCAATGATGGGGAATTGACAAGTACAGGTATACGATCAAAAACGAAAACATAATATCACTGTTTGCTGCTTATTTTCCTGTTTCTGCAGCTTGTTACACTTGTATTTTATTATAATTCAGGAACTAAAATTAACTGATTAATTCTGATTAAGTTTTAGAATTATGTTTAACTTTAAAAAGATTATTGTTGTTTTAATGCAGAAAAGAGGGGAGAAATCCCTTTTCCATAAATAAGATGGAATTGGAAACCTCTTAAGATCATCCAGAGGAAAGGGGACAGTTTTATGACTCTCCACTTTTCTAAAAACATGGTTTGACTTTTAAGGGATTCTTTTTAAGGGTACCTTCTTTAGTTAAGTGCTTTTCTACGTATAATTATACTAAGTAAGAATACCCTCTATGTTGGATATTGACCTAGGTTAAGAGATGGGACCTTGCCCCTATAAAAGAGCGATCGCTGACCAGGTCGAGTTCAGTGTTGGATCGTGGGTTGACAAAGCCTACTTAACTCAACGCTCTTCCCAAAACCTTGTTCCTACTTCAGTGTTGGATCGTGGGTTGATAACGCCTACTTGAACCAACGCTTTCCTACCACTTTTAAAAACATTAAGGTTTGTAAAAGCAATAGCGTTATAATTATAAAGTTAAAATATGCAATTATTTAAATAAACCAAATTAATTATGCATCAATAAAAGTACGATTGAAAATAAAGAAATAAATAATGTCCGAACCTACCTACAATAAAGACTTCGTAAGACAGCTCAGGAATATACTTTGATAATTGGATGTAGAGGAAATCAAGTTAAAATAGGGGGATTATTAAATAATGTTGAAGCAGCTATTATTTTGGATTATGGGAGCACAGTTTCTCTTGTGCACCCAAAATGTGTGACTCAATTTAGTAAGCTTGATTTCCCAATGAATTTAAAAGGCATTGATCCAGAGACAGTTAAAATTCGAACTTGGACAAACTGCATTCAACTTGGAACACATCTTGGCTTTTTTCCACAAGTTGGTCCCACCTGGTCCCAACCCCAACATTACTCAATCCACTTTTAATTTGTAGTTTTTTAATAATACATTTATGACTGTTTAACAATCAACTAATGTCGTAAGACGAGAAGACATCGGAAGCTACGAGTACTTCTGGCAATGCAGTCATTAATTGTAGTGTCAAAGTCCCAGTTTATCGCTTGCCAACACACGGTCCCTCCAGAAGGTGGTTGAAAAACAGAATGACAAAACTAGCCCGCCGTTTTGTGAGATTCCAGTTAAGACTATTTCTGGACACAAGACACCGGCAATTTCAAATGCACAAGAGGAAGTGGAGGAGGTCCACTCGGACGACTCCACTGATACGGTAGACATTTATTGAAACCAACAATTTTAAAACAAAAAGTTAAGCATCACCTCTCCCTCAACTTTGTTTTCCTTTGTGGAAGTGAAAAATAAATTTTAAACCAATAAGTGATAAAAGGAGACGAGTTCCATCTTTTATTCCATTTATTCCGTGTTCCATCCCAGTCCAGTTTTAGTTTACCCAATGCAAAGTACAGTTTCAAATAAACCAAAATGAATGTGCTACAAGGCAGTAAACGCCCAAGAGGACAATCTCGAGAACAATCTCGACAATCTCGAGACAACCAGTTCGTCCACCGAGATCCAGCAATCACAAACCAAAGCAATTATCGCTGAAACTAAAGCGGAAGTTATTAGTTAAACAAGCAAATAGCGAGGACACATTAACGGTAATACGGGACATAAATTAGCCAAAACAGGTAAAATTGAACATGTGAAGTGACAACAATTCTCATATACGACATCAATGATTGAAAATCATAAAAGTTAATTTTCACTGACACAAACTTAGGTGACGGTACATCAAAATTTGCAAGCAATTATTCCACCTCCGGAGTTGGCCTAATAAAAACTAAATTTCATTATTCACTAAAATTCATTAATTTCATAACCTAACAAGCTCGGGCAGAAACATCTCGAATTTAGGACGCAGACACGACCAGACCCAAAGCATCAACGAAAGCAATCCTGGAATCCGTAGGGAAAGAGAAAGAAAAAAAATTCATCCTTCTCCAGATTTACTAAAATGTATACTTTTGTCGGAGCGTTTTCTGTTACTATGTTTTTAAATTGAGATTCGATTGAAAGTGTTCAAGTAATCTTTTTATTCTTCTTTTTTTGTGGCGTCACGACTGTTCGACATGTGGGGAATCTCTTTTTTCATTTGATCGCCATTCCCAACAGTGCCCGCAAAGCGGACTTGTAACAGCAATCCATGTGGGTCCAATCAATTTGAACATGTCTCCTTTTAAACAAGCCGTATTCAGCCTCAGAGGAAGCATCACAATCTACATTGCCGCAATTCCACCAGAAAGTATCCGAAGTTTTTGAGACATATTATTGTCACATTTACGCCCTAATTGTAGCAAATGTTGCCCACTTTCATTGCATCAAAGTTTGTTTTAGGATTCTAGCAGATGCCTGATGAACGTATTCACCCTGCCGTTGTCTTCATTTTCACCCTAAACGAGGTGGAGTACAAGATAAATGTGCTTGAAGTGATTTACAGGGAGAGGGAGGATACTTTTCTGAAGAATCACATCAACTGGCACTTGTACCCCAGATTGAACCGGAGCAACCTTGCTGGAAAATTGGACCAATTCTGGAACGACAAGCAGATGGAAATCTAATCGTAGGTCAAAAACCTTTCAGTTTTTGAATGCCAGGATTACGGATTTTGGAGTACACATGGAATAACCATTGTCCTCTGTGGAAGTAGCATTGGGATACTTTTACTTCAAAAAGAAGGGAAAGAAGACCGGGAAAACGGAAGTTTGTGAACAGATTCCTCTCAAAGAAAAGGAAGCAGCAGGTCCTCCGGGAATCACGTACGCTCTCTTGGAAAGAAAACGCTTATGTGCTGGGCCTAAATTCATAGAGCACTAGGGAACGAAAGAGGGTTGGCATAAATTGGGACAGCAGGATAAAATGGGAAATCACTTCATGACCTACCAAAATGGCTGTTACCTTATGAACAGGGCCTATGATGTGTTGGAGGAAAACCGGAAGGTGTTATGTTTGTTCAGGATTTGTTCAAAATGGAAGAGATGATGGGTTCCCCAACCCCAGTTGATCAAAGTCAGGGATGGGGACTACTGTTCTAATTGCAGATGGGCTATTCGGGAATCCTTCATATTCATCTTTTTCCCATCTCAAGACTGAAGTTAACAAAATTGAACAGTTTCTGAGTAGCGTGAAAAGAAGCATGGGGCCTCAAGGACTGGTAACCATTTCCTCGGAAGTATCCAATATTTCTCAACAAGTAAGTGGACAATCGGGCAATTCAGAGAGAGATAGAAGCAACGGCCAGAGCTCATCACATTCTGCACGAGCATTTTGGAGATTCAGAAATGCATTTGCTCGGATTGGCGACCGCGGTGACGGACGGGTTCCGGATGCAGCATTCGCTTACTAATTTACTACCAATATGCCCATGCCCAGGAAACTTGTCATTCCAAGAGGATTCCTTCCCTGTTGGTGACCCCGGGAATTCTGAGTCAAGGTTTGAGGAAATTGGAGCCCGATCTAATCCAAAGAGGCTTTCGCTTGGTGGTCACTACTCTCTAGAAATTACGTAAATGTGCTGATCAAGATACAGGTCCTCATTATCCGCCATAACCAGCGAATGGAAAATTAAACCCTAATACTAAGTACCGTTTGAGTAACGGAAAAATAGGGTACCGCTACTGGTCTGGTTGTGAGTATAAAATGAGAATAAAAATTCACGCTATTTCTACCCTTTAAAGAACCTGGTCGTGGGGGAGTTTATTGGTAATTGAACATCAAAAGCCCAGGATCAGAAAGGGGAAAAAGAACAGTGAGAATATTGACTCACACAATAGACTGCCTCTAAATACTCAAGTTGCGAAATTCTTTGCTCACTCCCCCCAAATTTGTTCACAATGGTTAAATAAAAATTGTGTAAAAAAATC